>CABEEJ010003809.1:32619-75312 GCA_901482245.1 Timema douglasi
CCATTCTACCCTGAAAAAATCACTCTACTGCGAAAGCTATATCATTTGTCTAAAACTATTGCTAAAATTAAATTAATTACTGTCAATTAAGTTGTAAATGTTTTAATTTCATTGATTATATATTACATATAATTTAATGGTGTAAATAATAAAGTACATAAATGAATTACACACTAAACAGTAAATCAATAAACACTAAGCAATCATTTATACACTATAGTGAATTGTACACTACATTACATGGACTAAATGCATAAACTTAACCTGACTAAAACTTAAGTTGTTACTAGGCCATCGTATTTTTTTATGACTTGGGCAACTTTTTTTACTTTTTTATTCAATTTTAGTTTGATAGAAATACATGCTCAACTGTAGTATAGTATGGAGATGCAGGATAAAAAGATATCTCATCTAATGTGTCCAAACAATATTTCATTACTTATAAGTTTATGTTTTTCAAAAAGTTAGAATTTCACTTTTATTGCTTTGAATGAAGCGAATTCATCTACTACTTCTGTGAAACCACTTCATGTTCGATTGATAGTAAGGCAAGGCTGGTAAATCATTCTCGGCTCATTACAAAACTGAGATCATTATTTATAAACTTGCGCTTGCTAAAGCTGAGGTCGATAGATACACAGTCACTGGTAGTTATAAATAAATTAGAAGTGCAGTCTTGATGTTTGAATGGATATCATCCAAAGTGTATGCTTGTGAACACTTAAATAAATTCAGGGGAATTGCTTACTCTTAATCCTTGATCAGCTTCTGCAGTTGCACTTTGAACACTTCTAATTCAGACGCTAGCATAGCAATGTCCATGTTTGATGAATAGTGAAATCCAAATTTAGCACTTTTTTTCAGCTCATCTCAAACGTCTATCATAAACTGTATTTATTAATTTTCTAAGGCTCTCTTTAGGAGAAATATTGGGGCTCACACCTTGTGAATTTTCATTAACCCGTTCAGCTTTTTTTAGCCTCTAGTCAGTAAAGTCTCCCTCTAATACCAGTTCTTAGGAATTTTCTTTGGCAAACTCTTTGCCTATTTCTATGCTCTCATCTCACAGGTTCTGCAACAATTCTGCAAGATCCTTAACTATTTCGTTTGCTACATTCAGAGAAGTACTCTTGCTTTGAATAGACTGTTTAAACTTGTAGCTTAAAATCAGGTTTCTTTCTCATATTTGAAAAAGGCAGATAAATCTAAAGTATTTTGTCTGATCATAATTTGCGCTCCAAATTCTCTTTCATCACTATCATATGAATGATACTAATGAAAAAGACAGAATTTACTGACTTTTTTAGGGTGAAAATAGCTTTATGTTTAGATGAATATATTGTATAACTGCGACCTTTGACAGAAACTTTATTTTTGCGGGGGGGGGGATTACCCAGAACTGTTTGTTTGCTTTCAAGTAGGCCATGTGATTTGCTAACTGAGGTTGATAATGGCTTATCCATTTAAAGGTACTGAGGAATTTACCACGTCCAGGTTCACCTGTGATTTCTCTTCAATTGTCCTCACCAAATGTTAAGTTGTGTTGGACACAAACACTATTACATTGATAACAACCTTTAGAATGTATCGCCATCTCTGAGTCTCTTTTTTAAGGCTGTTTTATATTTCACCATTCAGAGTTTTACCCATTATTCATCTCTTTACAAAGTATTTTCTTGCCATATAATAACCTCTGTATCGAGATGAATTTTCATGAATTTAGATAGTTAATTTTTTCTAAACGTGAAAAATTTGTAAAAGTCAGAAAATGGAAAAAAGCTTTGGACGCTTACAAAAAATTAAACATGAGGAACAAAAAAGAGTATCTTTAAATTGGCTATAAATCATCTGTCTTTTCACACATATCTGTTTTATAGAATCTTAAAAAAACATTTGGCATCAAGATGTATTACATTATTTTAGGTATGAAATTTAAATTTGGATGGATCGACTTTTTCAGAGCCATGGCCCATAAGCTGAAAATGAACACTATAAGTGATTTAGGAAATTCCCAGCTATTTTACAGGATCTTCATAAGCATTCACGTTTAGCTTTTTTTGGTTAAACTTGCTGATTGCTGATTTAGTTGGATCTTGTTCTTCATCGGTCATGGTTGCATCAGTCACACCTATTTCAGGATCACAGCTCCTTGTCTCTGGAGATACATATGAAGAAGAAAATGAAGAAAAAGCCACGGCAAACTCTTCAGACTGTAAAATCAATGAATCATCTCTAAATTCTGTTAAAAAATTAACGTCATATTCATGACTGTCAATTGTCTGCTTCTCTGTACATTAAATAAGGTCGATCAGTTATGTCATGATCTGTATTAAACCATTAGTGTAATTTTTTTTTCTTCCAGAATACTCTTCGAGGAACTTGTTTTCCTTTTATTTTGGAGCCTTCCAGATAATTATGTGGTAGTTTTTCATCTGTCTCTTTTCAGCTTCTAAGCACACTACTAGATGGTCTTATAGGTCCAATGTTGTCTGTCTTATAATGTTTTATTAGAATTTATACACTGCGCATCACTAAACATTAAACTGGTGGTAGGTCCAAACTTGCGTACTGCGCGAAGAGTGAATAACATATAGCTGTCCAAGCAGTGTTTATATATCATGGCATGAGATCTCTAAATTACATTTTACGTAACCCAAGTACTCAAAAGTGTCTTTGAGTGAGGGCAAGGAAGGGCGAGTGATAAAATCTCAACACCTTTGTGCTGCTGTGCCTCGCCACACACACATATGTCATACACTCCATAGTTTCCAGTTGTCTACTTTCATACTGCTTTGCTTTTATCCTATTGCTTAGCTCCCAGCTGTTGTCTAAACATACAAACTGGATACAGATTGCTGGGGTGATTTTGGCACTTCCCCTAGGTGTGAGCTCCCACCAGGGACCGTTTTCACCAACCCCTAGGTATGCCTCTGACCAGAGCAACTAGCTTTGTGTGTTAATCTTGGTTTTAGCCCTAACCATATAATGCAAATTTGCCAATTAATAAGCATGTGTGACAAACTTATTGTGAGGAAAATTACAAAAATACCATTCCATGAATGTAATGTTGTTGAATGATTGCTTGTTATAAAAATATTAATATTTAAGTCTTGTTTTTTTTATGTACTTACATTTTCCCAAATACTTCCAAATTACAATTTTATATTTTTCGAGGTTTATTTTCATAGTAACAACAAGAAAAAAATTGTGTCCCGTTATTATTTTAACCAAAATATGACCCTCTGAGAGGTAACAATTAATTTGAAATACCCATAATTAATTTACATATTTCAGCAACCCTACTTAAATTTTAGTAGCAAAACTATTAATACCTCATCTCTATCTTCCAAACTTGAAACTAATGTATGTGCTTTTTATCATATTAGCTCTAGTCACTTTACTATCTGAAAACTAATTGGGTACAATTTTGTTCCTATTTAGAGCAAAGAAAATTTTTCATTGAACTGACTCATGATTTTGCTTATAAATAACCAATTCTGATATTGTATATTTTTAAGAGATGGGCTGAACCAACTCTTATGAATTCTAAACTTTATATTACCTACGAATCCCAAATTTCAAATTCAAATCTAAATCTTGGGGAAAATGATGAATATAAGAGGAAATATAAATAAAATTAAAAACTATAAAATATTAATACGATATTAACTAACCGTTAAACTAATGGTTTGAGGTCTGGTTGTTAAATTTTTCCTATAATTATAGAGAGTATGAACCACCAATAAGGTTTATCAAAGCTATAAAACAAATTATGATTAAATATTTGAAAAAACATATATTCTTCAATATTGGAGTCTCAAATCCAATATTTTCTAGAATCCTTAATATCCCTAAGGATTCAAGGATATTAGCTTTCCATTCCTAGATCTATTTTTTTTATTTTAAGACATCCTAAAATGGTAAAAAAAAATATTTTTTGTGAGCATATTAGGACTTTAACTTTATTTTTATTCAATAATATCGGAAATGTTTATATCAGTTTCTATAGTCATTGAATTAACAAATTAATTAATTTGAATTAAAAGTGATTTTTAAATCTTTTTTTTGATTAGGTAATATTAAACATAATTTTAGGAACATTTTCACATCACAAATTTAATAAATATAGGCTTTATATATCTTTCAAACATAACTTAATCAAATACTATTAAATTTAGTATATAACATTTCATTATTTAGTGATTTTTCTTTTATAGACATTTACATATTTTATTCTAAGATCTATACTTACTTGCACAATGGCATTCAGAACTCGAAAGTTCCTTGCCACACTTAATAAGTATGCCACCTATCATTATCTTAAGTTAGTTCTATCCAGTCCACCCCATTACACCCTATCTCTTTCTTAAGCACCTTGTTTTTTTAACACAATACTATACTTGTTCTTCTAAACATAATATGATAAAAATAAAGATAGTGTGAGACAATTAGATTTACAGAATTAATTTGAATTTTGTATTAAATTCTCAATAGAAATGTTTACTAAAAAATTGAGTTTACATTATTTAAACTATCACATTTTTACCTTTGGGAAAAATAAATTCTCATTTGTGGATCCAAGTTTTTCACTACTTTAATAGCCTCAATTAATTAATTTATTTGTGTTAAAACAAATTCAGCTATTAAACATTTAATTTATTTTCTTCTTGCAGATACCCTGATTTTGTTTGGAAGAACAGTTAAGAAAATTTAAAAACATATTTCTTTGTGCCCAACATTGATAACATTTTACTCTATTATGTGTTCTGAAAAATGAACAATGACACCTGGACACGAGAATCGAACCCGGGACCTTTGGCTTAGTACCCCAATGCTCTAACCACTGAGCTATCCAGGAATCGTCCCGTGCCCAGGGTCATTCTTTACTCATATTTTAAGGAAGAGTCTATGATGAACGTGCGGAAATCATCGGCTAATAATGTGTAATTTCCTTTTTTTTTTTTTATTTAGAACCGCGTCTTACTATCCGTTAAGGTTTTACGCTTATTTTTTATTAAGATCACGAACTATCAGATAACGCAGCCACCTTCGACTCGGAGTTGGCTTATTGTGCCACTTGTACAATTATAATAATTGTAAGGGATCACATATTTAAGAATCAAATAGCCAAAGCTATTATTTATGCTTTTTATTGAGGAATTCTCCATCAAGATATATTATGAATTGAAAAATGACACCTGTACACGGGAATTGAACCCGTAAACAAGTTTTTATCATCATATTGTTGCTCCAACATCTGTGTGTCTTGTGTCTATCTGTTCATCTGACATGTGAGGAAAAGATTTGATTGGTTGACCGAATAATTTCATCATCATCGAGGTGTGCGGAAGAGATACGCAAGCGGGCAATAGAGCGCGGCCAGTGTAGAGATTTGATTGATTATCATTACTTAATCAACATGTGTGGCAAAAATAGGCAAGTGGGTTGTAGAGCACAATGTCATGCTAGGTTTTTTGCTTGTCTATAATTTATTTAACATGTCTACTCAGTCAATACGAATACTGGTGAAGTATTTCCGTTTACGGTTTCAGTAACAGATTTTCCGGCTTCACCAGCTGTTTCAGCTTGAATCAGTATTGCCATCCTCACAACCACTGTTTAATAGTTTAAATCAACTTAAAAATAACTCTTTCTGCACACACACAATCATGGACAATCCCAAGAATTTGATTGCTAATATTGAGATATTTTTCCCATAAACTGAAGGATTGGGACATAAAGGATTTCAAATCTTAGACTAACATATTTTTATTTTTTTCAATAGACTTTATAGTTGTAACTCTCTATGTTTAAAAACTGCACAAATTTGAACTAGGTATTCACCATCTTCTATGATCGTAAACTCCATTTCTTCTCAGTACATAATAATATGTTATTGGTTCCAGTAGCTAAAACTAGTGGGGGTGCTGCTCCAGAAAATGTTTAGCCTTTGTTTTAAAATGGTGGTGACCTGGCGGTCTAGGGGTAAGGTGTCAGACTTCTGAGCTGGCGGCCGGGGTTCAATCCCAGGTCCCGGCACAGATTTATCTAATCCACCTTACTTACACAGCATGTGGCGGGTTGGGACTCACAAGTTGAGTCACCTTGCCAAGCGTCTACAGGGAGAAAGTGATCCAACTTACGTACACAGCATGTGGTGGGTTGGGACTCACAAGTTGAGTCACCTTGCCAAGCGTCTACAGGGAGAAATTGATCCACCTTACTTACACAGCATGTGGCGGGTTAGGACTCACAAGTTGAGTCACCTTACCAAGTGTCTACAGGGAGAAAGTGATCCACCTTACTTACACAGCATGTGGCGGGTTGGGACTCACAAGTTGAGTCACCTTGCCAAGCGTCTACAGGGAGAAAGTGATCCACCTTACTTACACAGCATGTGGCGGATTGGGACTCACAAGTTGAGCCACCTTGTCAAGCGTCTACAGGGAGAAAGTGATCCACCTTACTTACACAGCATGTGGCGGGTTGGTACTCACAAGTTGAGTCGCCTCGCCAAGCGTCTACAGGGAGAAAGTGAGCCTCCTGACACGGGGTGTGAATCGGGCATCCAGGAGAAAGTAATCTTCCTTACATGGGGTGCGGTGTGGATCACTTCGCGGTGTGGATCAATGTTAAACCTTATGGGAGAAAGGGTGCCAGAACTCTCAATTCATCCACTACTCCCAATATATAAAGATTGGGAATTTAAACCATAAGTTATAATTAATGGTATAAACCATATTGACCGTGCCAATCCAAATATATTATAAGACATTAGTGAGTACAAAAATATATTAAAATAAGAATTAAATAAATAACCAAACCATACTCGTAATAGACAAACCCCAACAGTTATTAATTTCACTAATATTGGTAAATAAATCATTCTAGAATTAGGAAACAATATTCAACTTAGCATCTAACCGCCTAAAATAACCATTAAAAGTAAAGACAATATTCCTTTTAAAAACATTTTCAAATTTCTTTCGCCTATTGAATAAAAAGTTTTAAAAGAAAAATCCTTTATTATCAAGTAATAAATTAAACGAAAGGTATAAATAACCGTCAATACTGTAAAAAAAAAATACATTTATATATCTTAAGCATCTCATCTCAAGAATTAAATCCTTTGATAAAACCCAAATAAAAATGGATCTCCACACAAAGCTAAATTATAAAAACAAAAAGCTTCAGGGATTAGAAAGGTTATATTTACAGGAAGTGTATCTACATTTGCGTGGAGGGAGAGCGGGAAAACTATATTTCTACCCCCGATAGAGATTAGAACTTTGGACTCCCCTTCATTGGCAGTCAAGTCTTCTGCGAGAATAGTGAGTTAGACCACGCAGACGGAGAAGCCGATAGTAATACTAATTAAAGGCTCGATGTAGTACAGCAGTTATGCACATTTTCGTACTAATACCAAGTCTGCTTGTTAGTATTCTCACAGAGACACTCGAGATTATTCTAAATCTTTTTAATCGTCGATTACGTTAATCCACATGATAAATCAATTTCCTCCCAAGAATGACAATTTACAGCTATTGACCAGGCAGTGGTGGCTCGTAGCTAAAATTAGTGGGGGTGCGGCTCCAGAATATTTTAACCTGTGTTTTAAAATTGTGTAAAAGGAAAAAAAATGTAAAAACAGAACATTTATTCAGGAACTTGATAACATTATAAAAAAAGGAATAAAACATATCGTACTTACTTTAACTTAAATTGTTACAGTTCAAGCTTGATCTATTCATTTAAAATGAAATCCACTATTCTTGTTTTAATTTGCGCAAAAAGTTCCATACTTTTCTCCTTTATCTCTGGATGACAACTGAGGAAATTTTTCTCCATTGAAAGTACTGCAAGCGCATTTAATCTTTCTGTTATATAAAAGAAATGAAAAAAGTAATCAAATAGAATAGCTGGACACAGAATACTAATCTAATCCTACACTCTTCTACACTTTATCACATTCAAGAATATAGTACACGGTTTTTAAGCACAACACACGCTGAGTAAAAAAAACTTCCTTCCACCATCTCACCAGAGCCAACAGTGCTCTCTCTCCCTGGCAGTCCCGCCTTCCTACCCAACCCCCTCCTATGTGCGCATTTGCACAACAGTCAAACACCACATCGCTGGCACTGTGCAGTGCACAGTTCCATACAAAGATTTTTGTATCTTTTTCATAAACTGGGGGATGGCTACTGAAGTACTGACATTAATCTTAAGAAATATATATTGTACTACAAAAATAAAGAAAGAATTAAAGAAAAAAGGACTCACTATATTAAATGTTATCGATAATATCAAGTGGAAATAGGGGGTGCTGCAGTTCCGCAGTGCCTATACACGAGCCACCACTGATTGGTTCACATCAAAGCAAATTGAATAATATCTTTTTGGTTTAGATGAGCAACAGTTTAGGTGTTTGGAATTAACTTAGCATTAGTAGTGTTTTATCAGCTTATACATTTATAATCACACATGTTACACAAGAGCAGAGAACAATTTTTAAAAAACATTATTTTGGAGTTGAGTGTATAATTACTTTTGATAAGATAAGTGTGCAATTAAACTTTTTAAGCAATGTTGGAAACTTTGGACGTTTGAACCATTTTATTGAGTTTAATCTAAAGTTAAGGTATAATTGAACAAAAAATAGTCTTGGGTTGTATTGCACCAACTTAATATGTTTAAGTATGTGTATATATAAGTTGGAATTACAAAATTAAACTCCAATTGTTAAGTACTAAACATTAATAAACGTAGACTTTAAATAAAAATAAAAACTACCTAAAATGTGAATTTGTTTATGTATATTATTATATGATTTTGAATAACTAAATAACACACTTTAAGTCATATTTGGCATATTAATTTCACTAAAAAAGCTCTATTAGATAGAAAAAATGATTTTCACAATAGATATGTGCGTTTACCCTTTCATAGTGATAAATTAACGGCCGGGGACTGGATGTTGTGCCTATCATAGTCTTAAGATGGATTATAAGGCATATGAAGCTAAGACAGGCCTAGCAAGCTGGTACCGGAAAGTTTATAGCTTGAATAAAAAACTGACCCAGACCATAGGCTGTACACAATAATGGATATAAAATTTTCAGTTGCCTAGTAAGTGAAATATTCACTTAACTTTTATGTTTTTTAACATTTTTGAGATAATCAGAGAAACAAATTACTAATTAATAGCTAAAGGGTTTAAATAGGAAATTGTTTTATATTTACTCTATAATCTCTAAAGATAGATTCTGTTAGAATGTTGATATTTTTTTATAGCTCGTTGCAAATTGCGGTTGTTTAGTGAAGCCACTTTTAAGCGTGCACATGCACAGTGCATATCCTTGGCAGACAATAGACCATCGAGCCATGCCTGTTATAAGTTTGGGACGCACATCTGTGATGTCATTTGTAATTTTATTGTACTGACTAATCTTGTTTATTCAGTTAACTTGACACACGGCGATCTTTCTCTAACAGGTTATGGGCCCAGGTTCGCGAGGAGTGTCGTGTCAAAAAGCAAGTATAACATAAGAGATAAACGGACACACGAGAGAGTTACTAGATCAACGCCATGAACACCGCGAACGTATCAAGGATTGAACTTCTAGGAAAATACAATTATGATACGTGGAAACTTAAAATGCAGGTCATGTTAATTAAAGCCGATTTATGGGAGATTGGGAACAGTGACTCTTTAGAACCCGAGTTGACGAATGATCGTGCCAACAAAGCCAACATATGAGAATGGGTGCGAAATGATATAAAGGCGTGGTCAGACATAATCTTCTCTATATCCTCGATCAAACTCAAGCAAGTGAAAAACTGTCAGACATCGCGTGAAATGTAGTGGACATCGGAAGAGATATATCAACCAAAAGGCCCAGCGAGAAAGGCAACCCTTTTGAAGAGGTTAACGCTACAGAAAATGGCGGACATTAGTGATGTGCGCACGCATCTAAACAGTTTTTTCGACTCTGTAGACAAGTTGAGTGACATGGAAAACGCGATCAACCCAGACTTGTTAACGATTTTATTACTCTATAGCTTACCCACTAGTTTTGAGAACTTTCGGTATGCCATTGACTCACGTGAAGATATGCCGACACTGGATGCGCTTAACATTAAAATAATAGAAGCGATGCTCATAAGAGTGATGCGTGGAACGCATTGTTAGGTGCTATGTCTGCAAAGAAAAATGGCGGCTGATGCGATCGGAAAGACAAACTTGAAATGAACAAAAGTAACTGCAAAAAATAGAGAGGTGCACATGTGATACAATGTTTTAAGTGCCGAAAGCCTGGGCATAAGGCGAACGAGTTTCGAAGCAAGGACAGAAAGTAAAGTGTGAAACGTGTGGATAACGTCTGTTTAAATGTTTCATCATACAAGTCGAATGATCCAAACCAGAAGTGGTGTCTGGACAGCGGCGCGACAACACACTTGTGCAATGAGACATAGCTTTCTCACAAAATGTATGACTCCGGACACAGTGCACTAAACCTCGCGAACAGTGCGACAGCTGATATGGCATAGATAAGCAAAGCACAGTTGGTAGCGAACGTATTTGTTGACAAAAGGTACATAACGCTAGACAGAGCAACATATATATCAGACTTGAGAACAAACCTGTTGTTGGTCAGTATGATAACGGATCGTGGATTCAATGCTTGGTTTCAAAGAGACGATACCATTATACAAGACTCGAACAGGAATACTGTAATAAGTGCTGTCAGAGTCTACGATTAGTATTGCGTGCGTGAGTTCAAACAGGACATGTGCACTGTCACTTCAGTTTAGAAAGAAATCAAAGTTCCGTTCAAATTGTTACACGGATGCCTGGATCACACTAATACGAAGGACATCGCGGACGCCGTTTGTGAAGGGAGTTGTGCTGGCGGATTCAGCAAGTAAGTTGAAATGTGACATTTGTATACGGGGAAAAATGACTAGGGCCCCGTTTCCCAGCAAATCAAACCATCACACAGACGTATTGGATGTGATACACTCAGATGTATGCAGACCCATGAGGACAACGTCTATGGAAGGAGCGAAGTATTTTGTCAAATTTATCGATGACAGCACCAGATAGAGCGAGATTCAATTCTTAAGGTCAAAGGCTGAAGTACTCAAAGCTACTATTGCCTCGTTGAGAGCCAAAAGGGTACAACTGTATAGTGCTTGCAGTCTGACATTGGTGGAGAATATACTAACAAAGAGTTTGACGAGTACTTTAAAAGGCGAGGGATCACTAGGAGGTTGACTGTCCCACACAAGAAAGAAATGCTCTCTTCTTAACGTCGCTAGGTACCTTCTGATGGAAGCAAATTTGCCCTATTCCTTTTGGGTTGAGGCGGTTAATACTGCAAACTACATCCAAAACCACTTACCAATAAAGAGCTTGGATGGACGAACACCGTAAGAGAAATGGACCGGTGGAGAGCCGGACGTCTATTCCTTCAGGGTATTTGGAAGTGAAGTGCTTTACTTGGACAGATAACCCAGAAGAGGAAAGTTTGACTCTCGTGGACAGGAAAGGATATTCCTTGGCTATGCGGATGAGTCAGAAGGTGCGTGTGGTCACCCAAGAAGTGTCGAGGGGTGATAAGCCATGACATCAAATTCATGTAGGATGACAAACCACGTTTGACAGTTGACACTCAAATGAACCGGGAAAGAGACGCAAAGAGCAAAGAGTCTACACAAGCTCGACGATTTGTGGACAGTGAATGGTCTCCAATGTCGCGCTGAAGATGATCAGCCAATCACACACTATGAGGACGACGAAGATGAGGTATTCCTTGGCTTCGACAACACCGTTGAAGCGTATGTACCACCACCTGATGGATCGGGCGAGGATGGAGACATCTCTTCCACCCCCGATGACACAGCTCCTGACATAGACATGCGTCAGGAAATTGATCACACAACAAGGGGCCGCGGCCGGCCAAGGAAGGTCAGGTCAGGTTCGAGGGGAAGACTGAAGAAGCAGTACAAGTCATTTCAAGTTTGGCCGAAAACGCTGAGGGAGTGGAGCAGGCATTTCTCTGAGAAATACCTATGAAAGAGGCGATGTACGTTCCCGAAACGGACGAATGGCGTCAAGCCATTGGCACCGAGATGAAATCCATCGTGAGGAACGGGACTTAGATACTCTTTGATTGTCCTAAAGGTCACAGATTTGCTGGGAACCAAATTGTTTTAAGGAACAAGTTCCTATCGGATGGAAGGCTTGAAAGAAAAAAAGCACGCTTGGTTGCCCAAGGTTTTAGTCAGAACCCGGTGGTCATTACACAGACATTCACTCCAGTGGCTTAAATAGGTTTCATTCGTCTCATGGCATCCAATGCAGTCCAATACCGAATGAAGATTAGGCAGTTTGATGTGGAAACTACATAATTGAATTGACACCTATAAGAAGAGGTTTATATGGAGCCACCGAAGAATTTACAAGCAATCCTTCGGGGTGTTGTTGGTTCTGAGGGCCAGATTCAGGTAGGGATGAAGGTAAAGACCATGCTTGAAGAATTGAGTAGGGGGAACAAGGTTTGCCTCCTGAAGATCTCGCTTTATGGTTTGCGACAAGCTGAACGAAACCTTGAGAAGTCTGGGTGCGACGCCTTCAGTCTCAGATCCTTATTTGTTCCATATTGGGGGGAAGACATTATACTAATTGCGACATATGTTGACGACATTCTAAACGCCTCTCGTAACCGGAAAGGGATTGCTGAACTAGGAAGGAGAGTGGCCGACCACTTTGAAGACAAGGATCTAGGCTATGCAAAATATTGTTTGGGGATAAAATTTAACTAGACAGAAGGGCAGAGAACAATGCACCAGCATGGCTACGCACGCGATCTGCTTTCGCGATTCGGCATGTCCAAATGTAAACCTGTAGCCACACCCGTGGATAAAAGTTTGAAGCTAAGGAGAAACGAATAGTAGTTGGAAGCCGATCTAAGGCTTCTGTACCGCGAGCTGGTCGGGGCTCTTACGTACTTGGCATCGACTACAAGGCCCGACATATCATTTGCTGTAAGCAATCTGCGGCAGTTTAACAAGTGCTATGGTACAGATCCAGGACCAGTCAAAGGATTTGTAGATGCAGACAGGTAAAGTTGATCCAATAACAGGTCTTACACCCGGTATATATTGATGCTACATGGAGTGGTATCCTGGGAATCTAAAAAAAAACAGCATACTGTCGCCTTGTCAATGACAGAGACAGAATACATGGCTCTGTCAGAGAGCGTTAAGGAAGCCGTTTTTTTGCAGCGAATCCTCGTCGAGATGGGTTTTGGCGACTTGGGTGAGATGGTTATTTTCTCCGACAACAGAAGCCAATTGAAGTAGGCGGAGAATTCTATATTCCATACTAGGAGTAAGTACATTTACATCTGTAATCACTTTGTGAGGGATATACTCAAACGCAAGGAACTTCGCGTACTTCACATCTCAACAGACGATCAAGTTGCAGACTTCTTCACTAAAGGACTGCCCAAGGTTAAACACATGCACTGTATGGGATCAGCCTGACTGGGTGATTCCCAATAGTGACTTTCTTTTGACAACCAACTCAAGGGGAAGTGTTGGAATGTTGGTATTCTTTTATAGCTCGTTTAGAGTTGCGGTTGTTTAGTGAAGCCATCTTGAAGTGTGCACATGCGCAGCGCGTATCCTTGGCAGACAATAGACAGTCGAGTCATGCCCGTTAAAAGTTTGGGACACACACCTGTGAAGTAGTCACTTTGCAATTTTAGTGTACTGAATAATGTAAATTTTCTTGTGTTATCTTGTTTATTCTGTTCACTTGACCTGCAGCAATTTTTCTCTAACAGATTCAAGCATAGTTTGCCAATTCTCTACTACTAAGGTGTCCATGATTCATACTGTTATCTGTGTCATTCTTTGTATATAGTTTAAGGCAGAATCTGTGATAGGCATGTGAGATAGTTTGCTAATAAATAGCCACCAGTCGGCATTCATGCTGTCACTTGTAAAATATTTATTTGTATATGGATTTGTGTTATAAGCATTACTTTGTTATTATAATTTAGTTTGTACTATGGTCTTTTAACTTATTAATTTGAACAACATTTTAGAAAACATTCTAAAATAATCTTACGTAAGGAGTGTTGATAGATTAAAACTAAAGACTTAGATAGTTATTTATACACTGATTGATGTGGAGTAAACTTTACAAATAAATACTTTGATAACATTAATAGAACATTACACTTTTGAATATTAAAATTAAATTATTCTCCTTAATAAATTAAAATGTTCTTATATGTATATATATATAGTATAAATAGTCTACAGTATAATGATGGGAATATGTGATTCTAGGACTGGCGATCAAATGCATCGAATGTGGTTCAGAGAATAATCCGAACTGTGGTAGAATCTTCAGTGGGGACATGGAAGAAGACTTGAAAGAATGCGACCCTGACATCAACTCTTGTTTAACACTGGTCGAAGGTATGACCATTTGCTACATAGATGAATCGAAATTAAGGGCCAATTTCATAGTCAGACCTAGCACGTCTCGAGTGCGGCTCAATACTGCGCCCTAACCACAGTAAAATAGGGGTGGGATGCAAGTAAACATAGTAGAAAGAAATTGAGCAAATAAGATTTATTTAATATTGACAGTAAACACATTATAAGCACATCAATAATAGATTATAGGATTCTGGTGGCATTATACACAGGCGGCATAACTGTCTAGCTACTTTCTCATCACACAGACAATGACCAACTCTAGGAAAAACACAGAACAAATTTATTAATAAATAACATTCTGGCAGATCATGCCCAAGGCTGGAGTATGCTAACAACACATATATCTAAACATAAGCTCCCTGGCAATCTGGGTTAACAAGTTAAATTATTCGTATAGACTGGTGGCAACATTCTGGCCAGCCCTGAGTACATAGTAAACTGGTGTCTGGCTATCCTCACCCAGCCTATGAGAGCATACAAATATAAGGCTACCTATAGGCTTGGCACACAGTGCATGATTACAGAGTCAAGCACTACAAGCTCAAATAGAGCAGCAATCGCCACAATGCTTGACAACAACACGCCTAACAAATAACCTAGAGTATTTCCCCCGGGAGTCAAGCCCGTTACTCATCCACTACCAGTACACATGACCTGGACAACTCGCATCACTATACTATGTCGCACGCTCTAAAGGCAGTTGGTCCTAGCACGATTAAATCCTGTACACCCCGACCAACCGTATACTGATGGGTCCGTCAGCAGCGTGAACATCCTGGCGAACGTACCCACCACGAGCCAGCTGCTAATAATTGGGAGAGTACCAGTATCGCAGCCCCGTTGAACCAGTACGCTTCCAGCGTGCGAGCGCCGGCAAGGCACCAATGACGAAGTAGCACCGCACCAGCGGGAGAATACCAGCGCCATACCAGATGGAGATTACCAGCCTTGTACCAGCACACCTCCAATAAGATAGCACCATCAAGGCACCAATGATGAAGTAGCTCCGTACCAGTGGGCGAATACCAGCATCGTACCAGTTGAAGAATTGCAGCCTCGTACCAGAATGCCTCCAGTAAGCTAGCACCAGCAAGGAACCAATGATGAAGTATCTCCGTACCAGCGGGCGAATACCAGCATCGTACCAGCTGGAGATAGTAGTAGACGATTTATCAAGGCAAGGTGTGGCGAGGGCTAACTGTGATGGTCCCAAAGCTGCCATCCCAGCGATGCCATGGCGACTATACAGGGCAAGCGACAACCCGTTGTATATCAGGTGAACTCTGCCAACATTTAAAGAGCGCAGAACACCAGGTCTAAGACGAAGCGTCTTTCCCCAGTGTTAATAGTACAACCCTAAAGCTAGCTCTCGCTTTAGACAGTCGCTGAGCACTCCCAGACGGCAACTAACTGCAAGGGGAGAAGAGGGGCGAAAAACAGGGCCGGACTCGCTTCGAGCAGAGCGCATGACCAGCGATCGAAGAGAGTGGAGGGGGAAGGAAGACATGTGAACGTCAGGAATTACCCCTCTCCCGAGGAAGGGGGAATTCGCGCGCACGAACAATTAAAGGAGGCTCATTAAGGACCAAAGAAAGTAATTAGAAGTATATGCGCCAGAAAAAGGTTAGACACCAAGACCCTTGTGTGAGCTAACAGAGGTTAGGTCGGCACAATACCAAACACAGGACGACACCTACCTAGACCAGAATGGAATGGTCCAGTTTCAAAGACTTAGTACGCCTCAAGTGCAGTGCTACACTAAATATAAGACGACACCTACCTAGACCAGAATGGAATGGGCCAGTTTCAAAGACTTAGTACGCCTCAAAGTACTGTGCTACACTAAATATAAGACGACACCTACCCAGAATGGAATGGGCCAGTCTCATAGTCAGACTTAGTACGCTTCAAGTGCAGTGCTACACTAAATATAAGACGACACCTACCTATACCAGAATGGAATGGGCCAGTTTCAAAGACTTAGTACGCCTCAAGTACAGATCTACACTAAATATAAGACGACACCTACCTAGACCAGAATGGAATGGGCCAGTCTCATAGTCAGACTTAGTACGCTTCAAGTGCAGTGTTATACTAAATACAAGACGACACCTACCTAGACCAGAATGGATTGGGCCAGTTTCAAAGACTTAGTTCGACTCAAGTACTGTGCTACATTAAATATAAGACGACACCTACCTAGACCAGAATGGATTTGTTTCGCAAATGAAACTATCCCATTCCATTCTGGTCTAAGTAGGTGTCGTCTTAAATTTAGTGTAGCACTGTACTTGAGGCTAACTAAGTCTTTGAAACTGGCCCATTCCTTTCTGGTCTAGGTAGGTGTCGTCTTATATTTAGTGTAGCACTTTACTTGAGGCGTGCTAAGTCAATAAAACTGGCTCATTGCATTCTGGTATAGGTAGGTGTCGTCTTATATTTAGTGTAGATCTGTACTTGAGGCGTACTAAGTCTTTGAAACTGGCCCATTCCATTCTGGTCTAGGTAGGTGTCGTCTTATATTTAGTGTAGCACTGCAACTTGAAGCGTACTAAGTCAATGAAACTGGCGCATTGCATTCTGGTCTAGGTAGGTGTCGTCTTATATTTAGTGTAGCACTGCACTTGAGGCGTACCAAGTCTTTGAAACTCAACCATTGCATTCTGGTTTAGGTAGGTGTCGTCTTATATTTAGTGTAGCACTGCACTTGAAGCGTACTAAGTCAATGAAACTGGCGATTTGCATTCTGGTCTAGGTAGGTGTCGTTTTATATTTAGTGTAGCACTGCACTTGAAGCGTACTAAGTCAATGAAACTGGCGCATTGCATTCTGCTCTAGTTAGGTGTCGTCTTATATTTAGTGTAGCACAGTACTTGAGGCGTACTAAGTCTTTGAAACTAGCCCATTCCATTCTGGTATAGGTAGGTGTCGTCTTATATTTAGTGTAGCACTGCACTTGAGGCGTACTAAGTCTGACTGAAAGGTTGCCTACTTGTGACGTCACGGCAGATTGAAATAGGATTTACCAATATTCAATAAAATGGTCAGTAGGAATTTTCCTGCCAGGATATAGATTAAAATTCGGGAAGGAATAGTTTTATCAAGAATAGGAAACAATAAAAAGTTAATTTTTGAAATGCAAGTCAATGTTGCCCGGGCGCTAATAGTAGAATGGGTTTTTATGCTCTTCAGTGGAAGAGGGTAAGTGTTATCAGTAGGTAAACTAGAGACATCACAAGGTGAACTACTCATTTTATTACCTCTTTCATATTTCATAAATTGGCGTACAAGTGTGATGGTACTTATAGGGATTGGGTACGTCATGTTGAGTGCACTCGCATTCTCATGGAGGGAGAGTTGAAAACTATGTAGGAAAAAACCTCAGTGTACCCGACCAGGATTGAACCGTGATTTCCACGTTTCGGCAGTCTAGTCCAACACGAGAGTACCGCGATATACAACACGCCCATAGAGATGGGTTTGACGGTGGGGGATGGGGGGTTATAGTTAAATTGGGACATATTTATATTTATAAGTGACCTCTCAATAATGTACATTGTTTTCTTTAGTAGTATATTTATTGTCCTGGCATAAAAACAATCCAACCGATTTGAAGAAACTGGCTTTCAAAAAGGTTCTCCCATCTCCTGGTTACAGTTCAGGGTACAGGCTGTTTTGTTAGTGAAAGTGGACCCTCTGCCTTGGCCACAGACAAGGTATACACCAGACCTACATACTCCGGCTTAAAATGGCAGTGCTCATTGGGAGAGCTTTAGTCCTTTCACACGGGGATCGCTAGGTGCACTTCCACGTGACAACATTGCTATCAAGAAGGCATTAAAAAAACATTCCATTTTAATTATGGTTTTACTTGAGAACACACATAAACTAATTTCTGGTGTCAATAAACCGGCTTTCACAAAGATAGGTGCAGCTAGAAGCTTCATTCCCTTCCTACAATGCAACCTCCCTAATCGAGCTTACTCAGACTGCAAATTACAAAGAAAACTTAGAAAGCAATTTTATTTATTTTTTGTTTAAGAGAATGTTTACAAATTGTAGGGTTGGTTTTTCCTAAACGGTTTTCCACTCTCCTTACACGCAAATGCTGGTTCACTTCCTCTGAGTCACCCGTCCCAATTCCTAATCCATTAGCGTAATTAGTACTTAAAGCGTATAAACCAACGGGTAGTTAGACGAGGTGCTAAATATTATTATTAATATTGAAAATTGTACAGTTGGATACTTAAAATACCTTCGACTATTTACGTGTCTGAAAAGGTTTGTTCATTGAATGTGAGGAAAGAGGCGAGTTGGGGTATAAGGGGGGCGGGGGATTGCTGGTAACTGAACTGTTGTGTCCGGACCATCGCCCCTTCACAACGGACAGTTTTAAAGAGATTTATTAAACTGTTAAGTTCTTTTATCACTGAGGAATGCANGTGAAGGTTGAACTCCCCACCTATCTACGGCCTTGAATGTAACTAACACTCACCAGTGGCCAAAGAGTCAACTTGTCTCAAGGATCACATAGAAACTTCATTAAGGTTGAGTGTCTGACGCATGCATACCATGCCTGTGACTTTAGGTCGAATGATTTTTTTCTCTAAGAAATCGTGCTAAGTCCACTTCTAATTAAGGAACCCTCCAATGAAGGCAGTGGTGTTGACAATGTATCACTTGACTTATGGAGAGAATGTTGCAATAGGTTTCTGTAAATCATTAATCGTATGCATCATGCATGAAGCAACAATCATTATTATGAATGCATATTTGTGTGTGTAATATAAATCAGATACCACATAAGGTATTAAATTAACAAACTGTTTGAAAATTAAATTTATTATTGTACTTAATAGCAGACTCACTTCTAGTTTGATCATAAATGTGTACTTGTGTACTTAAAACCAGGTCCATAAATGAGTACTTGTGTACTTAATAGCAGACCCACTTTGTTTGATAATAAATGTGTACTTGTGTGCATAATACCAGAACCATAAATGAGTACGTGTATAATTAATACCAGACCGACCTTTGTTTCATCATAAATGCGTACTTGTGTACTTAATACCAGACCCATCTCTAGGTTGATCATAAATGTGTACTTGTGTACTTCAAACCAGACCCATAAATAAGTACTGGTGTACTTAATACCAGACCCACCTCTAGTTTGATCAAAAATAAGTACTTGTGTACTTAAAACCATACCCATAAATGACTACTTGTGTACTTTATACCAGACCCACCTCTAGTTTGATCAAAAATAAGTACTTGTGTACTTAAAACCAGAACCATAAATGAGTACTTGTGTACTTAATACCAGATCCACCTCTAGTTTGATCATAAATAAGTACTAGTGTACTTAAAACCTGACCCATAAATGAGTACTTGTGTACTTAATACCAGACCCACCTCTGGTTTGATCATAAGTGATAATTTGTGTACTTAATACCAGACCAACCTCTGTTCTGACCATAAATGTGTACTTGTGTACTTAATACCAGACCCACCTCTAGTTTGATCATAAATAAGTACTTGTGTTTTAAAACCAGACCCATAAATAAGTAATTGTGTACTTAAAACCAGACCCATAAATGTGTTCTTGTGTACTTAATACCAGACACACCTCTGGTTTGATCATAAATGTGTACGTGTGTACTTAATAGCAGACCCATAAATATGAACTTGTATTATTAATATCACAGTGGACCTACTTAGGTGGCTACATGGTCTAACGCATTATTCTCGTAATAGACTTAATATAATGTCGAAGACTGGGAGATCAATGTTCGAATATCGTTCGGGTGTACTGATGGTGATTTTTACAAAATGGGTTTCTAAATTTCTTCCATGTAAATATTGGTAGACCTCTATTACAGATAACCTTCCTTATCCCTAAATAATTTGAGTAATTAGTAAATAAGCGTATGACCCAAACGGATAAAAATATAGGGTGCTAAAAAAATTCCTGTCAGCTGTGTTGACAATCTTTTAAGTATGTTGATATTATCTCTAAAAAAAACTGGGGGGAAAACTTCTTTTAAACTCACCCGGCTTATCAGGAAATGATTAAATATTAATCTAATGTTTCAGAAAATCAAAAATACTTGAGGATGTGTACGGAACCGACTTACCTAGCTACTGTGTGCACACACGATAATATTTTATCCTGTGAGGAGTGTAGTGACAGGGACGGCTGCAACGTTGTCGTTAAATACGTTGATCCTGAAGAAGCCAGCAACGGTCCCACTATTTTGAACACCTCAATGGTGCTCGTGTGGCTAGTACCTGTCCTCGTCACCGTCCTCAACACCCGAGTAGGAAACAAGAACTCTTAGCTCCATTGGGATGACATAGACTAGTCTCCAGGTGAAACCAAAAGACACTATTCAAACATTGCAAGTGATATAATCTATCATTTGAGATATCCAATTGTGAATTCCTCTTTCATACCTTCAAAAAATCATATCTAGTAAAATTTCAGCGATGTCTTGAAATCATACCATTTGTAGTTGATGACAGTAAACTTTTCCAAAATAAATTTTTAACAGCAAAAATACATAAACTTCTAACAAATATTACTAATTTTATTTTTTTGT
This sequence comes from Timema douglasi, assembly GCA_901482245.1. NCBI lineage: Eukaryota > Metazoa > Arthropoda > Insecta > Phasmatodea > Timematidae > Timema > Timema douglasi. Next base: position 53,739 of record CABEEJ010003809.1, read on the forward strand.
TTTCGCTCGTAAAATTGTATTCTAATGTTTCATTTAATAAAATATAATAAATGTAATCTTTTTTTTTTAACTTGAGAGGTGGCAAACGAAAATCGGGTAATGACTGTGAAGTTGCAACGTTCGACGCAATGGTTGCTGCAGACAAATTTTACTAAGGAGTACGTCTCGAATTACGTTGCTGCAACCGTTCTTCGTTCGGCGTGCTGTGATCCACATGTCCGTCGGTTTTTGTGCTGTTTCACACTAGAGCTGTTTTATCGCACGATGCTTTTTCCGTCCGAACTTTTATTCACTCAATCAATTCTGACGTTGCTTTCAGATGAGATGGAAAATACCGCTTGTTTGCCATGATCAGATGATATTCTGACGTGGTTTAGGATACAAGCGGCTGTTCTAGACCGGTTGCGCGGGAAGTTTACCGCACGATTATTTATATCCATTGTGAACGCTCCAATTTGAACCAATATAAATTATATCAACGGATAAAACTCGCTCGATAAAATACCTCTCAGATGAAACGGCACTTCCTGTGAACACAAAGGCTCGCGTTCTGTGAACGTGGTTGTCAATTTATTGAGAGCGTTGTTCACATGTCAATCAGCTCGTTGATGCAGTCGGATAGACATTGTTAATTTACGCTAACACTATTCAACACGAATCATTTCTTATTAAATATTAATGAAAAAAAAATAGTTAATAGAAGTTCCTAATACTGAACATTGTTGAAATATTAAATCACATTTGGATAAAATCTACATTGAATATGATGTTTGTGATCATTTTTGAAAAGTTTCACATATAAGCACTATTCACAAATCTGTCATAATAGGGATATACTGTAGCTATTAACAAAATATTTTGTCGCTTTATCCATTATCGCTACCGCGGAAAATTTCAAAAGATCTTTCAATTACGAATGGACTGCACACATTTCTGACATATTACTTTGCCTTTTATTTTCTCTTTGAGTCCTATACCTCATTTGCGCTCGCATCCACACACAAAAGAGCCGGAAGCTGAGTTGGACCTGCCCTGATGGACGCTCTTAACCTATTTCCTTAGCGTGTACCGTGCCGCAAACATGAAGGGGACCGAGGAGGCTTACCTTGGTATAGTTGAACGGTATTACAATAATACAGTGCAACGGGAACCTTCAGAGCCCAATTATTTCAAAGAACATTTAAAATTTCATACTTGGTGGGACAATGGGAACGCTATGAGTTTAACAGATTAAATATGCAATAATAAAATGGTTAGTTTATTGTCATCTTTCATCTTTACCGATGTGTACGCAGAACTCGCAAATAGAACCTCTGACGACGTGTTCGCAAGTACTCACATCGAACACTGCGGAACGACTACTGTTCGGATAAGTGTTCGTGGACTGCGCACGCTCCACCTTCATATTGACTACCCGGCTTTACATTGTAGCCTTAAACACTGAGACCCCGAGAAAATGACAAATACTGGGTATCTTAGCAATGGAGCATTGGTATGGAGAGCCAAGTTTCCTGGGTTATACAGGCTCTTCGAAAACAAACGTAACCCACAGATACTTGAATGTTGTATAGAATTGACACCCGTTGTTTTTCCTTCTTTTCAAACTCAAAGACCCTTAATGATTTATTTTAATGGGAATTGTTAAAGGGCACAGTTTACTCAAACCAACGTGTTACACTGGATGAGCGACAGAGGCTTACATTTAACATGGAGTAGGTAATAATAGATAGAACTAGACGTTAAAAAATGTATTCGTTATCATGATATGTCATATACACATAAAGGGCGATCCACAATGGCCACTATATTAATCAGGTTTTGTAATTTACCAATAAACATGAATTGTTCATGGGTTGCGTTTCTTTTTCGATAACCTATATTACTGTGTCCAGTTTTTATCTAATTTTTTATAACGTATCACGATAGTTTAGCGAATATTATAGCGCCATGATGTAGCACGTCAAGGTAAGTTACAGTGAAATCTCATAATGGCGGACAATTTTTGGGATCCATATTAATAATACTGTGCACTGTACAGAATTACGCCCAATGTTATCTTAAAAACTGAGACAGTTACTAAAAACTCGTAGGATACGTGAAATGTAATAATAGTACCACTCCAAAGATCATAGAGGAAATAATATGCACTGTAACTTACTCTATGTCATTAGGAACTAGGAACACTGTTACAGAAAATTTTAGAAAAGACGACTGAGGCCTGCGGCACTTCCGTCGGACACTTTTATAACTTCACCAAAGAGCGGAAGAACCAAGGATGGACAGCCATCGTTGCGAGAGGATACAGCTTGAGCGAAGACCTTTATTCTTTTATATAGGTACTTAAATAAGTCATATGGTAAATCATAAATATTTACAATTCCAGCTGTAGGTGCTTCTGCTTTCTGTAGCTGCTGAAGGGTCTATCATGAAAGTTTGTCCACTGGGTTCAGCGAAGAAGATAAGCAGAAGACGTCTAATTGGGTTTCCCGCAGCTTGTTGTTGATATACATACGTAAGAGGTGAATTTTTGGGCCGTTGAAGACCAACCCGTGACCTCTGATGAGTCTGTGGAAGACCTAAAGACCCTAAAACTTATTTCCACGAGAAAATGATAAACAGTGTTTACATATAAATTTTAATCAAAATCGTGAGAGCGAATTTTGAGAAAATTGATTTTTTCTCATTTTTGCCCTTCAGAAAAGTGCTCTTTAATTTAGGTTTAAATATCTAATTCTAAAAAACCCCTCGGGGAACCTTACGGAAATTGTCGTTACCAAGTTTTAGCCCATCTTGTAAACATTTTCGGCTCTAGCCCGAGGTACAGACATACGGTATTGAGAAACTTCTTTTTTAAGGGGTCATGAAATGTTGACATTAATCAAAATCTTGTGTTTTTTTACAAGCACAATTGCTATTTTCTCTCCGAGGTGTTGAAAGAAAGTAAAAAAGAACTTAACCACATCTCTAAACACGTAGGTAACCTATTTTACAACTGTATATAGAAGTTACATAGCTTTTAGACATCAAATGAGTTTGAAAGATACATACACTTTAGTTATTTCTAAATTAATATAAAATGAGGTCTACACTTTTTCATCTATAAATAAAGCTGTGAAACGTTATTTTATTGAAACGCACGTTAGCCATGTACTAATTTCTCCTTGAATATCTTATATTTATATCAAGAAGAAGAAATACACAGATTACGTTAATTTGATTTTAGTTATTATTATGAAAACAATATCAAAGATAACTTAATTACGAACATCTTCATAGATTGCTATAACTGGCATGTTACCCATTTTATTCATAAACTAAGCCTAAGCAACCACCGATCGTTTTAGTTCTCCGTTTAATTTTAGAAAAAGGAAAAATCTAAATAATATTATTTGGCATATAATTTATTGATAAATTAACTCATTTTGGAACCTAAAGCTACCCTAAAACGTATAAAGCCCAGTACACACGACACAGCTTATTCCACAAATGTTATACAAGAAATTGTAACCTGTGGAGGATGTCGTCGTGTCAACACCAACGAATGTACAAGATCTGCTTTGCACAACTTATTGTATACAATTTCAGGGAATAGAACATGTTCTTTATCAACCATTTTTATTGTACAACTTTTTGGATTGTAAATATCTTATATTTATATCAAGAAGAAGAAATACACAGATTACTTTAATATGATTTTAGTTATTATTATGAAAACAATATCAAAGATAACTTAATTACGAAAATCATCCCAGATTTCTATAACTGGCATGTTACCCATTTTATTCATAAACTAAGCCTAAACAACCACCGATCATTTTAGTTCCCCGTTTAATTTTAGAAAAAGGAAAAGACTTAATAATATTATTTATTGATAAATTAACCCAGTTTGGAACCTAAAGCTACCCTAAAACGTATTAAGCCCAGTACACACGACACAGCTTATTCCACAAAACGTTATACAAGAAGTTGTAACCTGTGGAGGATGGCATCGTGTCAACACCAAAGAATGTACAAGATGTGCTTTGCACAACTTATTGTATACAATTTCAGGGAATAGAACATGTTCTTTATCAACCATTTTTATTGTACAACTTTTTGGATTGTTAACCATAGAAACCCCTATCTGTAAGGCGTGAACTTGTATCGACACTACGTCACGCCTCAAGCGCGTCGCTCGAACTTTCGGAGTCCCTCTAAACCTCCGCGAGATCGTTTATTCTGCTGTGGAAGGTTATCTCCCACTGTAAGAAGTAGTTCTTTGGTATAGGTGACGTAAGATCGTAAAATGGTGAATGTGGGGTCAGTTTGGCCTTTGTGCCGACCATAGAAAAGGGATAAGTATAGAAACGCCACTCTAATGATGGTAAGTAGAACCACATAGCTAGCGCTCACGGCGCTAGTGCCATGAACTAAAAGATTCAAAGCTGGACGTTTAACATGGAACACAACTAAATTTCTATTGCGCAATGTTAATCAATCCATTCGTATATCAAATTCAATCAAATGTAACTAAATCCATTATTTTATAAATAAACCACGTTATAAAATGTAAAATCTAGAAGATCTATTTAACATTATTCTTAAAAATAAACGACAATTTGCTAACAAACAGTAATGGCGAATTTTACATAGGACTTCATCCTTCTTTTTCTATGGACTTAAACCCACGCATGTGCATTCCTCTGTGATGTCATTGCAAGATGCTCCTAGTGATAGTGCCTCAAACTAGTTTACATAATAAATAGCCATTCCATGGTGACGACTGAAGATGGTAAATTAACATCCTTGACACTTAGACACAGTGCCGACAGGTCCATGTAATTTCGACAACAATAAATTCTTTGTTCCTGTAAAAGTGCGCTTTTATTGAAAAGAGTTCCATGAATATGGAGAGGTATAATATAAATTAATACATGATAAGGTATTTATTATGCATCAAATTATTAATAAAAACAGTTACAATTTAAAGTTATATTTGAACTACAATAAATATATTTGATATATTGTAAATAAAAAATAATAATTTTACTATTTTTAATATTCATAAGGAGTGCACTGTATTTTATAGGAAATAAGGGGAAATATTAACATGGGCATTTATCTATCTATTAAATTTAAGTCCAGTGACATCATTTAAAAAATATTACCTAAAATATATAATAAACGTTTCGTGGGCTAGCTCAGATTTAAAATTAATACAATACTCTGGGTTCAAAACAAACATTTACATTTAACAACAACAAAAATTATTATCTCGGGATAACCCTTATAATAATAACAGTGCATAAAATCGAACACGAGACTCTCTCAGGACAGGGTCCTCTCTTTGTGCGTGTGATTCAATTAATAATAGTTACGTCTGAGTTGCTTAATTCAGTGGTCCTCCCGGTTATTACAAATAGGGATTCCTCAGCCGTCAAACCTGAACATTGTTCCACGCGGGCCGGATAGTTAAGAAAACGAGTGACTAGATTAGTGTCGTTAGTGATTTGTGAGCAGGTCACATAAAATAGCATTATCAGTGTAATATTCTCGCGAGTATAACAATAAGATTTGTATCTCAAATGTTTATTTTGAGTACTATTTTCTATTTTACATTCATTCCCTGGTTCTAATAATAAGTATTGACGTATGTGAACTGTTTTCAACTTGGCTGAATATAAACATTAAAATCAACCATCGTAGATTGTAGACCGAGAGAATGCACGCGCGCAAACACGTTGTGACGTCACGCGATTTACCAGCTATAGCAAGCCAACTTAATAGTGAGTTTTCATCCCAACGAGCATTGTCGTGCTCACAACTATAGCAAGTTAACTTAGAAGTTTAAAAAAAGTTTGTTTTTTTGCATAGGGTATGTCTGTGCATGTCTTATTCTCTGTCATCTCATGATTGTTTTTTAAATAGTTATGGTGCAAGAACAACTTAAATCACTAACCATAAATCATGGTGTTTTAAGTGGAAGTCTCACACGCATGCAAACATTTATATATCAATTTAATGAAAGAAACACAAGCATAAATGAAGTAAAGGTGCGTTATAAGAAATTAAATGAATTCTGGGACAAATTTCAGGTAATTCAATTAGATATTGAACAAACTGTTCTAGATTCAACTAATGAAAAGGATGGATATAGGCAATAATTTGAGGATAAATACTACACAGTTTGTGCAACTATGCAGGATTTAATTGAACACACTACGGTAGCGCCAGGTTTAACAATTAACGAGTCAGCAGAAACAGTAAATTCAAGTCCACACCCTTGTAATAATTCTGGCATACGATTACCTCCAATAAAACTAGCTACTTTCGATGGCGAATATGGGAAATGGACAACATTTGCGGACAGTTTCAAGGTCATGGTACATGAAAATGGACAAGCGCCTACAATCCAAAGGTTTCAGTATCTTGTGTCATCACTTTAAGGTCAGGCCACTCTGTTAATACAGAACTTACCTCTTACGATGGATAATTATTCAGTGGCATGGAAGGTACTTGAGGATAGATACCAAAACAAACGTCTTATCGCATCTACCCATATAAGTCAATTGCTATATATTCAACCTATACGGAAGGAATCTGCAGTAGAATTGCTACAATTCATTAACACTGCAAAGATTAACTTAAATGCAGTTAGGGCGCTCAACATTGACATACATTAAATACGTTACATGACCTACGTCTTGTCCATCTATTCACACAGAGGATTGATGCTATGACAAGGCGAGAATGGGAGTTAAAAATTTCTGATAAGTCATTCCAAACATTTGATTGTTTCATTGAATTTTTGGAACTCCGAAGGCAGGCTTTAGAAAATATTAGGCCTTTTGATAGTGAACATATCAATTTAGGTAAACATGATATTAATTACAAGTAGACGGGGTTGCCTCACCACACTAGAGCACTAGTTAGCACTTCACAAAGGCAGTGCCAGTACTGTGCTAATAGCACCCACAATCTGTACAAATGTAATGCTTTCTTGCATGCCAGTTTGTATGATAAGAAGCAATATGTCAAACAAAGAGGGTTATGTTTCAACTGCTTACAAAATGGTCACAGCGTAAACGAGTGTCCTAGCACGCACATATGTAATGATTGTGGCACATCTCACCATACATTGCTTCACAATGAACGACGTTTGTCAGTAGATGTGCATAAGAACGAAGTTAGGCCAAGTCAAAATAGAGGACACCATGACAGCCAGTACCAAAGGGGTCCGGGTGAGTGCAAACAATCAAGATAATGCTTGTTTAAGTCCTACTCAGGGTAGCTATTGTAGTCTCAAACAGCGAAGCCAAACTCAAGTGTTATTGTCTACAGCGATCATCAAGGTCAAGGGCAACCTGGATCGAACTCACACCTGCAGAGTAATTTTGGATTGTGGTTCACAGTCGAAATTCATCACGGAGTCACTTGCTCAGCGGTTAAAACTGATACGTCAGCGCAACCTATTGCCAATTGCAGGAATCAATGTAATTGCGTTTACAGCTTCACAGAGCGTAGACGTACAATTAATGTCAAGGTTTTCAGAGTACTCGGCTAATGTAACATGCTATGTACTTCCTAATATTACAGGTGCTATGCCAGCTACATGTCTAGACATCGGTGAGTGGTGTATCCCTGACGACATTAAGCTAGCAGATGATCAGTTTCAATCCCCTGGTCATATACACATGTTTTTAGGCTCTGAATTGTTCCTGCACCTATTAAAAGTTGGGTGGCGGACACGTGATCAAAATCATCCTGTACTACAGGAGACAGAATTGGGTTGGATTCTTGCTGGAAGGATGCCAACAAGTACTGGAAACAAGAAACCGACAGCTTCCACAAAATTCTCCTAGAGAAATGAGCCTAACCTAAGCGATCAGCTGCAATGGTTCTGGGAACAAGAAGAGTTTGTATATTTCCCATGCACCAACGAAGAAAGGTATTGCGAGCAGCACTTTATTGAGAATACATCAAGGAATTAAACAAGACGTTTCGTCGTGCGTTTGCGTCGAAGGACAGACCACGCCTCATTGGCTGAATCCATTATCGGTGCCAAGAACAGATTCCGACATTTGGAAAGGAAATTCTGCAAGGACGAAGTTCTTCGAGAAAATTATGTAAGGTTTATGGAGGAGTACCAGGGCTTAGGCCACATGAAGCTGTTTCCTGCACTTCATTCCAACTCAAGGTCAGAGTGCGATGTTACTATGGAACCAACTTTCTACTCAACTCATCATGCTGTCCACAAGGATAGTAGCATGACAACAAAGACACGGGTCGTCTTTGATGCTTCTGCTAAATCATCAAGTGGAGTATCATTAAATGATATTCTCATGGTTGGTCCCACCCTACTAAAGGATCTACAGTCTATAGTATTTCGTTTCAGAACACATACATATGCAATGACTGCTGATATCACTAAGATGTACAGACAAATTCTCATAGATCCCAGAGATTATGATTTGCAACGCATATTATGGCGCTCAAACACAAAAGCACCATTAGAGCACTATCAGTTAACAACGGTAACATATGGTAAATCAACTGCTTCTTTCTTGAAACCAGATGTCTCATACAGTTAGCTAATGAAGCATCAGTTAATTATTCCCAAGCATCAGAAGCTATCAGAAGGGATATGTATATGTATGACCTTCAGACAAGACATGGTAATCTTCACAGGGCTAAACAGTTACAGCAAGATCTAATTCAAACACTAGAAAGGGGTGGATTCCAACTCCGCAAATGGTATGTGAATCATGCCTCTCTACTTGAAGTAATCCCAGATCAAAAGAGAGAAACGCAACTACCATTCAAGTTCACCCATTCTGAGGGAGTAAATACATTGGGTTTGTTGTGTCATCCTGCACTGGATGAGTTGCAATTTTATATATGTGTGAAGGTTCATAAGGGTCCAGTCACTAAAAGGATAGTACTAAGTATCATATCTTCGATCTTCGATCCACTTGTTCTTCTAGGACAAGTAATTTTTCGTTGCAAGAGATTTATGCAGTGCTTATGGTCATGTCCTTTGCAGTGGGCTGAGGTGCTTCCCATAGAACTGCAAGAAGAATGGAGTTTGCTCCACGATCAAATGCCACTCCTAAACAACCTAAAAAATACTACGATTGGTTAAGTGTCATGGAACTATAACCAACATCCAAATACATGGATTCATAGGATTTGGAGCTTGCGTGTATCTTCACTGTGTCAATAAAGAGTGTGACATCAGTGTACATGTTCTATGTTCTAGGTCACGGGTGGCGCCCCTGCAGCAGATATCACTGCCTCGTTTGGAATTATGTGATACTTTACTCTTAGCTTGTAAAGACTTGTAAATAAGACCGCATCGTCGTTAACTCTACTCGTTAACAGCATACATCTGTGGACAGATTCTACAGTTGTATTAGCATGGCTGGCAGCAACACCTACAAGATGGAATACCTTCGTAGCAAACAGGGTTTCAGAAATTCAACATTTGACATCGGATTGTGATTGGAAACACTTTCCAACCCAATACAATCCTGCTGACATCCTGTCCAGAGGAGCAGCTCCAGAAGACCTTTGCAAACACAATAAATGGTGGTATGGGCCAGATTGGCTGGCAAGGGAAGGTGATAAATGGCCTCAATGTAAGTATATTACTCCCGACGAGGAGACAACTGAACGTAAAAGCCAAGCAGCGTATATAGCAGTGACACAAAATCCTGAGGAAATTGTCATGAGATTCTCATCATTAACCAGATTGCAGCGAGTAATAAGTTATTGTTTTCGCTTCACAGGCAATGCAAGAAATCAGCAAATTATACACCAATGTCCGATAATGGTGAAAGAGCTTCGAGAAACTCTGTATCATCTCATTAGACAGCTACAGCTATCATCATATCCACAAGAGGTTAAAGATCTCAAAGATCTTAAAGAAATTGGAGCAAAGAGCGCTCTTTGCAATCTTCATCCCTTCCTTGACGAAGACAGTATTCTACGAGTGGTAGGTCGATTGCAACATGCTGAGATTGAGTATGACCAGAAACATCCTATCATCTTGACAGGAAGCTCCAACCTCACAAGAGAAATCATCCAAAATGAGCATCTAAGACTACTTCATGCTGGTCCCCAAATGTTACTTGAAGATCTCAGACAACGATATTGGATAGTGAATGGCAAAAGTGTTGTACGCCACATAGTCCACAAGTGTATGGAATACTTCAGCTTAAAGGCAAGGGCAGCACAACAAATGATGGGACAGTTACCAGAATCTCGTGTTCGTTCAGCAAGGCCATTTCTGAACTGTGGTGTGGATTATGCTGGTCCATTCTTAATTCGTCAAGGTGGGTGGCGTAGCAAGATCAAGGTAAAAATGCTACACGGTGATATTCATATGTTTTACAACAAAGGCTATCCATATTGAACTGGTAAGAGATCTGACAACAGAAGCCTTCATAGCGGCACTTCATAGATTTTCTGCCAGACGCGGAAGGAGTAACAATATCTACAGTGATAATGGTACTAATTTTGTAGGGGCAAATAATTCTCTTCGGGCTGTCTATAGATTATTTCAGGATGATAAGTTTAAGGAACAAGTGGCTGGTTTTGCAAGTGTTGAGGGTATACAATTGCATTTTATACCACAAGGCTCACCACACTTTGATGGCCTTTGGGAAGCAGGTGTCAAGTCGATAAAATTCCATCTGAGACGTGTTGTAGGCAATGCAAGTCTAACCTTTGAAGAGTTGTGTACAGTATTGGCACAAATTGAAGCTTGCCTCAATTCTCGTTCTCTTTGTCAATTATCGGCCGATCCCAGTTACCCTCAAAGTCTGAACCCTGGTCATTTCTTTATAGGTGGTCCTATCACTGCAATACTAGAGTCAAACTACACACACATTTCCATGAACAGGTGGCAACTGGTTCAACAATGCACCCAACGGTTGTGGAAATTGTGGTCATCCGACTACTTAGGCCAACTCCAACAGCGTTCTAAGTGGACCACTGTATTCCCCGATCTTCAACCAGGGATGGTTGTGCTCCTGAAGGACGATGATGTTCCACCTATACAGTGGAGATTGGCTGTGGTTGAAGAAATCCACCGTGGCCGTGACAATCGTGTTCGAGTAGCTACTGTCCGTACGTCGACCAGTGTTGTCAAAAGTGTGAAACAAAAGCCGTGTCCCCTACCAATTGACTCAATTGACTAATGTATAGTAGTGCTTCTAGTGTTTATTATATTTATACTGTTCTATTTAATACCTTATAACTCTGTTGTTAAAAATGTGTGCTATTTTGGTGGGTGGTATGTTGTGTATTGTGTGTCTTTGCATTTTGCTATGTTCATTTGTTTTGTTGTTGTCATTTTCTATTGCCATGGGCCTGTAGGTTTCGTTTTGTTTATTGTCTAAAATGAAGCGACCGAACAGGGTCATCTCTTTGTGCGTGTGATTCAATTAATAATAGTTACGTCTGAGTTGCTTAATTCAGTGGTCCTCCCGGTTATTACAAATAGGGATCCCTCAGCCGTCAAACCCGAACACATTCTAAAAATAAAATTTATCACACAAAAATTAACATATCAAATATTAATTAAATAAATTTAACAGGCAAGAATAAAACCTTAATTATTGTAAAAAAAAATATGGACCATTAATAAATCAGACCAGAATCAGATGTATTATTAATATAAGATCGAATATATAAAGATTGAGAATGTAAACCATATGTTCTAATTAATGGTATAAAACATATTGACTGAGAAAACCAAAATATATTATAAGACATTAGTGAGTACAAAAAGATATTAAAATAAGAGTTTAATAAATAACCAAACCATACTCGTAATAAACAAACCTCAAAAGTTATTAATTTCACTAATATTGGTAAACAAATCATTCTAGAATTAGGAAACAATATTCAACTTAATATCTAACCGCCTAAAATAACCATTAAAAGTAAAGACAATATTCCATATAACATTTTCAAATTTCTTTCACCTATCGAATAAAAAGATTTAAAAGAAAAACCCTTAATTATCAAATAATAAATTAAACGAAAGGTATAAATAACCGTCAATACTGTAAAAAAAAACTAAATACATTTATATATCTTAAGCATCTCATCTCAAGAATTAAATCCTTTGAATAAAACCCAAATAAAAATGGATCTCCACACAAAGCTAAATTATAAAACAAAAACCTTCAGGGATTAGAAAGGTTATATTTATAGGAAGTATATCCACATTTGCCTGAGGGAGAGCAGGAAAACTATATTTAAACCCCCGATCGAGATTAGAACTATGGTCTCCCCGTCATTGGCAGTCTAGTCTTTTACGAGAATAGTGCGTTAGACCACGCAGACGGAGAAGCGGATAGTAATACTAATTAAAGGCTCGAAATAGTACAGTACCTATGCACATGTTCGTACTAATACCAAGGCTGCTTGTTAGTATTCTCACAGATACACTCGGGATTATTCTAAANCAGATACACTCGGGAATATTCTAAATTTTTATAGTCTTCGATTAAGTTAATCCACATGATAAATCGATTTCCTTCCAAAAATGTCATTTTACAGATATTGACCAGGCCTAGATTCTTATTTGTTCAGCTTATATTAAACCAAAGGAAACACTAATATGCAACTTGACCATACTCCCTCCTAAATCAGATGTATTAAAATAAAGAAACTATTAATTCATTTGTATCTTAACCATTCTCTACTATATCCAAAGAGTTTGAATTAAAATCAATCAGTATATATTATACAAACCTTATTGACCATGCTTTACTTCCTCTTTGAACAATTTACATAATTGAACTAAATTTGAATATTAAACAATTTCTCTATGAAGTATTCTTTTGTTTTGCTTATATATATTTAAGTTTTAAACAAGATTATTCATTCAAATTTAACGTTTATTTATATTTTCTGTTTTATTTCATATCAATAACATACCAAAGTATTTCGTGTCCTAAGCGTTTTAAGATAGCTGGCATATAATTTGTTGTCAAATATAAGACAATAAGGATAAGCTCATCTAGTTTAACTTTTTATAAACCATCCTGAGAGGAATCAGTAACACTATACAGATATATTTAATTAATAATTTAGAGAGAGTTTAACAACTTATAGTTCACATTATTTTTTGTGAAAATAAAATTCATTTAACAATAATCAATCTCAATTCAACATTAAATTACCCTAATTTTGAAATGAAGATGTCTTTATTTATGACTTCAATTCTGATCTGCTTGCTCTTCCAGAAAGGTAAGCCATTGTTACATTTATTTAATTATATCCTGATTTGTTTTTTATTTTATAATTTGCACGTAAATTTGAAACTAATTTGTCCTATTGTAAATTTTAAAAATGTAACTGCGTCCGGAAATATATCATTAAAATTAATTATTATTATTATTATTATTATTATTAGCACCGCGTCTTACTACCCGTTTGGGTTATACGCACTTACGCTCATGTGTAATGGTAGAAAAGGCTCGAAATAGTACAGTACCTATGCACATGTTCGTACTAATACCAAGGCTGCTTGTTAGTATTCTCACAGATACACTCGGGATTATTCTAAATTTTTATAGTCCTCGATTACGTTAATCCACATGATAAATCGATTTCCTTCCAAAAATGTCATTTTACAGCTATTGACCAGGCCTAGATTCTTATTTGTTCAGCTTAAATTAAACTAAAGGAAACACTAATATGCAATTTTACTATGATTTACTCCCTCCTTTATCAGATGTATTAAAATAAAGAAACTATTAATTCATTTGTATCTTAACCATTCTCTACTATATCCAAAGAGTTTAAATTAAAATCAATCAGTATATATTATACAAACCTTATTGACCATGCTTTACTTCCTCTTTGAATAATTTACATAATTTAACCAAATTTGAATATTAAACACTTTCTCTATTGAGTATTCTTTTGTTTTGTTTATATATATATAAGTTTTAAACAAGATTATTCATTCAAATTTAACGTTTATTTATATTTTCTGTTTTATTTCATATCAATAACATCCAAAATATTTCGTGTCCTAAGCGTTTTAAGATAGCTGGCAAATAATTTGTTGTCAAATATAAGACAATAAGGATAATCTCATCTAGTTTAACTTTTTTTAAACCAACCTGAGAGGAATCAGTAACACTATACATATCAATTTAATTAATGATTTAGAGAGAGTTTAACAACTTATAGTTCACATTATTTTTGTGAAAATAAAATTCATTTAACAATAATCAATCTCAATTCAACATTAAATTTTCCTAATTTTGAAATGAAGATGTCTTTATTTATGACCTCACTTCTGATCTGCTTGCTCTTCCAGAAAGGTAAGCCAGTGTTTCATTTATTTATTTATACCCTACTCTTCGTTTTGTTTTATAATATGCACGTAAATGTGAAACTAATTTGTGCTATTGTAAATTATAAAAATGTAACTGCGTCCCGAAATAGATCAATAAAATTAATTGCCACATACTAATCTAAATGTATCTAATTCAAAGCTGGAGGGTTTAATCGATTAATTCATTATTTAAATATTTTTTTAACTCCAAGGCTAAGATAAACATATTCTAGAGTAGCAATAAGACTGAGGTCTTAATTCCGGCTAGGCTAGGTGCATTTGAATTGTGATTTTCCACCCTCTCTCCAAACTAGCGCCTATGAACTACCTGTATCTTAATATTAGCTCCTAAACCAAAATTAGTTAAAGTATCAAAATAATTACATTGCCCAGTTAAAATCAAAATTAAAAATGACATCAAAATTAATACTAATATTTACACACACATCATAAATAGAGGAATTCCAGGTCTCCACCGTGGTTCGGATTCCACGTTAAACTGTATATCCTTCATTTCATATCACATTCAACCTACCATTACACATTAGCGTAAGTACGTATAACCAGAACGGGTAGTAAGACACGGTGCTAATAATAATATTACATAATATTATCTTACAATAATTTTGAGAATGTCTTGATGATTATTAGAATGTAAAATGTATATTTAACTACCATCCTTTGAAGTTTCTTACAAAGAGTACATTTTTAGTAATAAATTAAAATGGTCACAAACCTTTAACTTAAGTGTAAATGTTTCTAATTATATGTTTCCTAATATAACTTTAAATTAATCCTAGTAATGAATTTATGCCCTTTAATGTATGTATTTTTTAAATATAACTATAATATATATACATAGCCTAATCTATTAGTATAAATATTATATCTACATTTTCTAATTATTTTTTCTTTATTGTTCCTTAATGCCCCTATTACTTGAGTACTAAAAATAATTCTTGGGAACTATTATTATTAAATTAATATGAAGAAAATCGGTACCACATTAGTGGTCCTTTCTAAGCCCAAAGAATTGTTTTTGATTGACAAAAAACTATAGCACAACCTTCTCCGGAAGATAAGTAAAGTCTTCGGTTCCATGTCTAGCCGTGAAATCCCCGGAAGGTGTGTTAAAATAGGCCTACATTTCACCCGCTTATGTGGCCGCATGGTCTAAAACACTACTTTCACACTAGACTAGACTGTTTATGATGGGGAGGTCAAGGTTTGAATATCGGTCAGGTTTACTGAAGAGGGTTTTTCTAAAATATGTTTTTCACTCTCCCTACACGCGAATTCTGATACACTTCATCTAGATATAACCTTTATAATCCCTAAAACTATTAGCGTGATTATTACATGAGCATATAATTTTAACGGGAAGTAAGACGCGGTTTTAAAAAAAAGTAAATATCTGGTAAATTTGGATGGCTCCTTCACGCTCGTTAGTATAACTTACTTTTTTCCCCAGACAATTAGTGTGGGCGGAGGAGGGCTAGCATCAGGAAGGACATCCGGCTGTAAAAACAGGTCCGACAAAATAAATACGGAAAGATCCTGTTACTTGAAATAGATTAAAATGATGACAACAAGATGTCTTGTCAGAGGTGAAGGAAGGGTTTGATAATCAGATAAATCTTTGCCTGGACTGAGGATTGAACCCGGCCGCCAGCATAGAAGTCTGACACCTTACCCCTAGAAAGCCAGGTCACCATTAAGATTAATTGCCACATACTAATCTAAATGTATCTAATACAAAGCTGGAGTGTTTAATCGATTAATTCATTATTTAAATATTTTTTTAACTCCAAGGCTAGGGAAAACATATTCTAGAGTAGCACTAAGACTGAGGTCTTAATTCCGGCTAGGCTAAGTACATTTGAATTGTGATTTTCCATCCTCTCTCCACACTAGTTCCGATGAACTACCTGTATCTTAATGTTAGCTCTTAAACCAAAATTAGTTCAAGTATCAAAATAATTACATAGCCCATTTAAAATCAAAATTAACAATGACATCAAAATTAATACTAATATTTACACACATTTATTACATAATATTAACTTACAATAATTTTGAGAATGTCTAGATGAATATTATAATGTAAAATGTGTATTTAACTACCATCATGTGAAGTTTCTTTCAAAGGGTGCATTTTTAGTAATAAATTAAAATGGTCAAAAACCTTTAACTTAAGTGTAAATGTTTCTTATTATATGTTTCATAATATAATTTTAAATTAACCCTAGTAATGAATTTATGCCCTTTAATGTATGTATTTTTTAAATATAACTAATATATATAAAGCCTAAGCTATTAGTATAAATATTATATCTACATTTTCTAATTCTTTTTTCTTTATTGTTCCTTAATGCCCCTATTTATTTAAGTACTAAAAAATAATTATCGGGACCTATTATTATTAAATTAATATGGAGAAAATCGGTACCACATTAGTGGTCGTTTCTAAGCCCAAAGAATTGTTTTGGAGTGACAAAAAACTATAGCACAACCTTCTTCGGAAGATAAGTAAAGTCTTCGGTTCCATGCCTAGCCTTGTAATCCCCGGAAGGTGTGTTAAAATAGGCCTACCTTTCACCCGCTTATGTGGCCGCATGGTCTAATACGCTACTTTCACACTAGACTAGACTGTCGATGATGGGGAGGTCAAGATATGAATATCGGTCAGGTTTACTGAAGAGGGTTTTTCTAAAATATGTTTATCACTCTCCCTACACGCGAATTCTGATACACTTCATATAAATATAACCTTTATAATCCCTAAAAATATTGGCGTGATTATTACATGAGCATATAGTTTTAACGGGAAGTAAGACGCGGTTTTAAACAAAGTAAATATCTGGTAAATTTGGATGGCTCCTTCACTCTCGTTAGTATAATTAACTTCATTACCCAGTAAATTAGTGTGGGCGGAGGGGGGCTAGAGTCAGGAAGGACATCCGGCTGTAAAAACAGGTCCGACAAAATAAATACGGAAAGATCCTGTTACTTGAAATAGATTAAAATGATGACACCCATATGTGCGGGATAAAATGTAGGAAAAGAAGTAAGAAGAGGTGAAAGTGTCGGAGACAATAACTTTAAGTAAAGGCTTTAAAAGTAACACCTTCAGTGAATAAAGATAGTAAATAATATACATGTATATATATTATAATGTTAAAGGCGAAGACAAACATAGTATTAGTTTGAAACATATTATTGTATTTTGCTAATTCGATTTATAACTTGTTGTCTTAATCAGACCTCAAGATGTACCTATTTAAATAAAAGTAGAGCTTGTTTTTAAACCTTTGACTTTAAAAATTGTATCATGACATTACATCAAATGATATGGCTGTAAAAATATTATTGACTTAAAATCAGTTACACGTTTTAAAAATTTTTAATTTATGTGTCAATATCTTTTTCATGATAGAGTGCCACCCAATTGATGTACACGTGCCAAAAGGTGGCACGCGTGCCATATATTTCCCATCCCTAGCCCAAGAAATCGCTGTGGCAATAGACTTGATTCCTGGTGATGAAGAGGTTGGAATTCGAATCCTAACCGTATATATTTAAGAAGCAAATGCGTTTATATTTATCTACATTAGTTTGAAACATATTATTGTATTTTGCTAGCTCATTCATAACTTGTTGTCTTCATCAGAACTCAAGATGTACCTATTTAAATAAAAGTAGAGCTTGTTTTTTAACCTTTGACTTTAAAAATTGTATCATGACATTACATCAAATGATATGACTGTAGGGTGACCTGGCGGTCTAGGGTTAAGGTGTCAGACTTCTGTGCTGGCGGCTTGGGTTCAATCCTCGGTCCCGGCACAAATTTATCTGATTACCAAACCCTTCCTTCACCTCTGACAAGACATCTTGGGAATGTGGGGCATACCAGGCCTCCACCGTGGTTCGGATTCCACGTTAAACTGTATGTCCTTCATTTCATCTCACAATCACCCTACCATTACACATTAAGCGTAAGTACGTACAACTCGAACGGGTAGTAAGACGCGGTGCTAATAATAATAATGATATGGCTGTAAAAATATTATTGATTTAAAATCAATTACACGTTTTTTTAATTTTTAATTTATGTGTCAATTTCTTTTTCATGATAGCGTGCCACCCAATTGATGTACACGTGCCAAAAGGTGGCACGCGTGCCATATATTTTCCATCCCTAGCCCAAGAAATTGCTTTGGCAATAGACTTGATTCCTGGTGATGAAGAGGTTGGAATTCGAATCCTAACCGTATATATTTAAGAAGCAAATGCGTTTATATTTCCTCAAATGTTTACCTCCCTCGTCTCTATACTTATATTATAAACTAGTAGCATTCAAATATTTATCAAACTAATGTGAAAATAATTACAATGATTTAGTACTGCTTATTTTATTTATATATATTTCTGATTGATGTGGAGTAAACTTTACAAATAAATACTTTGATAACATTAATAGAACATTACACTTTTGAATATTAAAATTAAATTAATACTCATTAATAAATTAAAAAGTTCTTATATGTATGTATTTATAGTATAAATTGGCTACAGTATAATGATGGGAATATGTGATTCTAGGACTGGCGATCAAATGCATCGACTGTGCTACAGAGCATAATCCGAACTGTGGTGAAATCTACAGTGGTAACATGGAAGAAGACTTAAAAGAATGCGACCCTGACGTCAAAACTTGTTTGACAATGGTCCAAAGTATGAACATTTGCTACAGAGATGAATCGAACTTAAGGGAAAGTTTCATATTCAAATATAGCACGTCTCAAGTGCGGCTCAATACCAAACACTGGACGACACCTACCTAGACCAGAATGCTTTGTTTCGCAAATGAAACTGGCCCATTCCATTCTGGTATAGGTAGGTGTCGTCTTATATTTAGTGTAGCACTGCACTTGAGGCGTACTAAGTCTGACTAAAAGGTTGCCTACTTGTGACGTCACGGCAGATTGAAATAGGATTTACCAATATTCAATAAAATGGTCAGTAGGAATTTTCCTGCCAGGATATAGATTAAAATTCGGGAAGGAATAGTTTTATCAAGAATAGGAAACAATAAAAAGTTAATTTTTGAAATGCAAGTCAATGTTGTCCGGGCGCTAATAGTAGAATGGGTTTTTATACTCTTCAGTGGAAGAGGGTAAGTGTTATCAGTAGGTAAACTAGAGACATCACAAGGTGAACTACTCATTTTATTACCTCTTTCATATTTCATAAATTGGCGTACAAGTGTGATGGTACTTATAGGGATTGGGTACGTCATGTTGAGTGCACTCGCATTCTCATGGAGGGAGAGTTGAAAACTATGNTCTTCAGTGGAAGAGGGTAAGTGTTATCAGTAGGTAAACTAGAGACATCACAAGGTGAACTACTCATTTTATTACCTCTTTCATATATTTCAATTATTGACGTACAAGTGTGGTGGTACTTATAGGGATTGGGTACGTCATGTTGAGTGCACTCGCATTCTCGTGGAGGGAGAGTTGAAAACTATTTAGGAAAAAACCTCAGTGTACCCGAGCAGGATTGAACCGTGATTTCCACGTTTCGGCAGTCTAGTCCAACACGAGAGTACCGCGATATACCACACGCCCATAGAGATGGGTTTGGCGTTGGGGTGTGGGGGGTTATTTATAAGTGACCTCTCAATAATGTATATTACTTACGTTTTAAAAGAAAATGATTTCAGCAATCACCGTTTCCGCTTTATAAAACTAGGATATCGTGACATGAAAACAATGTACATTGTTTCTTTAGTTGTAAGTTTATTGTCCTGGCATAAAAACAATCCAACCTATTTGAAGAAACTGGCTTTCAAAAAGGTTATCCCATCTCCGGGTTACAGTTCAGGGTACAGGCTGTTTTGTTAGTGAAAGTGGACCCTCTGCCTTGGCCACAGACAAGGTATACACCAGACCTACATACACCGGCTTAAAATGGCAGAGCTCATTGGGAGAGCTTTAGTCCTTTCACACGGGGATCGCTAGGTGCACTTCCACGTGACAACATTGCTATCAAGAAGGCATTAAAAAAACATTCCATTTTAATTATGGTTTTACTTGAGAACACACATAAACTACATTCTGGTGTCAATAAACCGGTTTCACAAAGATAGGTTCAGCTAGAAGCCTCATTCCCTTCCTACAAACCAACCTCCCTAATCGAGCTTACTCAGACTGGAAATTACAAAGAAAACTTAGAAAGCAATTTTATTTTTTTGTTTAAGAGAATGTTTACAAATTGTAAGGGCGGTTTTTTCTAAATGGTTTTCTACTATCCTTCCACGCAAATGCTGGTTCACTTCCTCTAATTCACCCTTCCCGTTCCCTAATCCCTTAGCGTAATTAGTACTTAAAGCGTATATACCGAACGGGTAGTTAGACGCGGTGTTAATATTATTATTATTATTATTGAAAATTGTACAGTTGGATACTTAGAATACCTTCGACTATTTTCGTGTCTGAAAAGGTTTGTTCATTGAATGTGAGTAAAGAGGTGAGTTGGGGTATAAGGGGGGCGGGGGATTGCTGGTAACTGAACTGTTGTGTCCGGACCATCGCCCCTCCACAACGGACAGTTTTAAAGTGATTTATTAAACTGGTAATTTCTTTTGTCACTGAGGAATGCAAACAAGGCAGTAGCCAGCCAATAATTTCGGGGGTGGGGGTGGGGGCGTTTGGTGGGCACAGCCCCCAATTTCTGGAAGCTAGAAAATATTCAAAATCATAAACAGTTCTAGAAGCTCTCTGAAGTGGGTTTTTATCATGGTGAAATAACCCCTTAGTCGCCTAAGGCTTGGAAATTTTTTAAATATTTAACACCTCTAGAAGCTTTCTGAAGTGCTTTATATGGTAACACAGCCGTTTAATTTGTATTTGTATCTTAATTTCGATATTGTTTTAACCATAAATAAATCCATATATATTTTGTCCATAAAATCTCGTAGGGGAGCGGGGGTTAAGGTTGAGCTCCCCACCTACCTACGGCCTTGAATGCAACTAACACTCCCCAGTGGCCAAAAAGTCAACTTGTCTCAAGGATCACAGAGAAACTTCCTTAAGGTTGAATGTCTGATGCATGCATACCATGCCTGTGACTTTAGGTCTAATGATTTTTTTTCTCTAAGAAATCGTGCTAAGTCTACTTCTAACTAAGAAACCCTCCAATGAAGGCAGTGGTGTTGACAATGTATCACTT
>CABEEJ010003810.1:0-16455 GCA_901482245.1 Timema douglasi
CAGTCCGTCACGAGCCCGACAAACCGATAGTGCTACGCTCTATCGGAATATATCTGTCCCAAGCAGCCTGTGCACAGCGTTAAGTCGATCAGTACGTAGGTGAATTAATCACTCCTAATTGCTCTACCGCACTCAAACAAGATGGATATATGAAATGCACACCAATTCTGTTGTTTTTTTAAATTTTAAATTGCAATAGTTATCCTTAATATGTTAATCACAATTTAGGTAATCCAATAAATTAACCAAACTAATAAATGTAGTATTGATTTCACATTTACTGATAACTTTATCATAAAACGTTGGCAGGAAACTTAACTTACTACTTGACGCCCCAATAAAATAAAATTTAATCTAAACCCGGGTCTACACTTGTATTACATTTTCATGTCGTATCATAGGGCCAGTTTCATAGTCAGACTTAGTACGCCTCAAGTGTGGTGCTACACTAAATACAAGACATCACCTACCTAAACTCGAATGGAATGGGCCGTTCTCGCATAGGAAATTGGCCCATTCCATTCTAGTTTAGGTAGGTGTCGTCATATACAGTGTAGCGCCGCACTTGAGGCGTACTAAATTTGACTATGAAACCGGCCCTTAAACTCATCGGTTTGGACGGGGCCTGTATTTTCGACGCGATCATGAGAACAATACGCATATTAAATTTATTTTTTTACTTTTTCTTTTCATTTAAAAAGTTTCTCATCTAATACCGCTATGATCACGACAGATATCAACAACTGTTGACGTCACCATGTGTAGAAAATTAAATTTTCTGTTTCTACTTAGCAATATTTTATTTATTTTGGCAAAATAAAAAAAGTGTTACTATAAATCGGTAAAACCACTGGGCTTTTCTCGCGTTCTCTACACTCCCACCTTAACTTTCACGAGTACTAAAATTCGACCTCGGTGGTTTTGGGGTAAAGTGCTCGCCTCAGGATCCGATGTTTGTGGGTTCGAACCCATCTGGGGTTGACGGATTATTCTTGACCAATAAAAATCCGTAGCACAACTTCTTTCGGAGGGGAAGTAAAACCGGCCGTCCCATGTCGATTGTGGCATGTAAAATAACCCTGGAAAGTATGTGAAAATATCTTTCCCAGAAAAATTGGTAAGCCCTTTTGTCCTCGCTTATAGAAATTCTCGTATGCTGATACCACCCTTAATACACCCGACCGGAAATCGAAAACTGAAATTCCCGTCCACAGGTGGATTGTAAGGTCCTAAGCGGTCCGGGACTACAAATATAATATCCCTTAGCATATATTAATATCTACCACAGAAGCTATGTTTCAAGTTAAGCTGAATTGAGGACATGTATTTATATCTTTATAATTACCTAGTTAATTTAATTCCGAGGCCATTAAAGCTACATTTTCGGAAAATAAGTTTCTACCGATACGTTCAAAAAGGCTTCCAAATGCTTGGGCAATAGCTGAGTGTATTTATTGATATATTTAAGTTTGTAAAATGATACTCCTCTTGTTACATGTGTAGATCACTAATCTGGTGATTTTACTTTTGTTTATAACAACTCCAAGAGATAATTAAAAGGAGTGGTTTTAAAGTTTATGCTATTATACATGTTCACAAATGATGTATTCTGGGCACCATAGACTTACTGTTCAGTCTCTGAACTGTATATATTTAATATTGTAAAATAGCCTTTGTGTAAAAGTTTGTTTAACCTAGTTCTTTTGATATAATTCCCTATCTTTATTGGTTTGTATGGGTTAGTTGTTCTTTGATTCCCGCCGTTTTTGAGTTTTTCCCTCCTTTTTATTTTGAGAGTGGAAAGGAAGGTCGTTTGTTCCTTTGTTAGTTAGTTCAGCGTGGGACTCGGTACGCGTTGGGTGTCTGCCATGATGAGTACATCTTTTGCTTTATAAATCATTGTTCACGCGTGAGTCGGTGCTTCAAGCCCTAAAGGGGCCTCTTTGATCCAAAAACGCAACAAAGGTTCGAGAAATGCTGAGGAATTAACGCCTTGTTCCCTATTCCTTCCTTTGCCAACCCACAAGGTAAACCTCCATTGTCGCGGAACCTCATTTAGTAGAGGTAAGCATTTATCACAATGTTATATTGATTACAGTCCACTTTTTATCGTTTTTTTGTTTATTTTGATGCTAATCGTTTGTTGACTGGAAAGAACACTTACTCACTGTCACTTTTCATCAAATTTAATACAAAAATAGATTTATAATTTAATGAATATATTTATTTTAGTTGAAATAATTGTGGCAGCCCGAATCAAACAGGCCCACCGGGAAATCACCCTCTGTCCTTGAGGCCCAGTCCACCCCTATCCCCGTCATCGGCATTCAAGTATATTGCTAGATTGACGCCTCAGACCATCGAAGTGGATCATTAAAACGGTGAAACGTTCGGGGAAATCAGTGGAGGAAGGCGAGGGGGTGCTATTTCTGACCACCATAACGCGGCCGTTATCTGGCTGTCTGGTCGATAAATCATATTTTCTCGAGTGGCAAAGTCTTTAAGATTGAGCAAAGGTTGGGCGGGTGTGGTAAGGAGGGTGAACCTTTTATCCGGGGTCGATTACCTTATTTTCAACTATCGAACCAGTATCATGTTTTTTTTTTGGCAGGCCTATGGGTAGTGACAATATATTCCCGCAAGTATTGCATTGTGGTGAACGTTTTCACTATATACATCTGATTATATGTTCACGATGTGTTGCAAATCCTAAATTGTTAAAGGGGATAATATTGTCCTCAGCAGGCAAGCTTAAAATAAAGCGTCGTAACCAATAAATTAAATAAGCATCGTGTTGAATTATTCTTCCATGAAAGCAGGAGTAGTTAGTGTAGGCACAATTCGTTTTAATTTTCTTCAAATGATGATATCAATAGATCTTGAACATTTGTCATGAGCATTGTAGCATTATTTGACAAACTTTTTAAATGTAGAGAAAAATTTGTCATTACATTTCAGACCACACATGTCATATATTCAATAACTATTGAGGTCATTATATTAAGAAAATTAAACTCTATATTTCTACTAGATAAGTATTTGATTTCTTCAGATCAAAAACACGTTTTGATATAAAAACTGCGAAAAGCACTTACCTTTGATCGAGTATTTTATGCTGCCACCTAACACAGTTTCGCTTCACTCGATTTATAAAAAGCGTTGGTTGTAACAACTATTTAACCTACATTCTCTTAAACATCACCCTCATACACTAATGCAACTTGGGCAACGTTCTCTAAGTCCATTAATGGCTAACCCATTGGTTTACAACCTTTTGCAGGGTTTGACCCAATTTTTTTTTGTCTTGGCCACCATCTTGAGTCTGATAACCTACAAGCCTTCATATCCTAATTTTCAATTTTTCCCCCCATTAAATCTACCCCTCCGGGCTATCAGAATTTAATTACATTTGGGATGTAGGTCTAATTTAGCGGAAACGTACCTTTATTTGCGTGGAGGGAGAAGGAGGAAACTATTTAGGAAAAATCACCCCCATTACCCCTGGTCGAAATTTGAGTCTTGACCTCATCATCGACAAATCAAACAAACTTGGCGCTAAGCCCACATGCATGATTTAATTATTATAAATTTCTTATTCGTATAATGTGTATACAAGGTGGTATGTCACCTGTTCTGGTCACTGCTTAATTAGTTTGATTCTTCGTTAACCAATTACACTTGAAATAAATAACGCATGTAAAAACAAATTATTTAATTTTATTAGTTTTTTTTACGCCACTACATTTTTGTTTATGCACCTTGTGGTTTAGTAGTAAATAATTCCTGGCTACAGAGATACATAGGATCCGGGTTCGATCCCCGTATTTTCCAGGTTCTTCAATGAAGCAGTAATTCTGTAACGGGGTCAACTCAGCCTCATTTGGACGAATAAAGAGCTACTTTGATGTAAATGTAGTGGCTCCGGCATATAAAACTGAGATTAACGGCCGGATGATTCATTGTGATGACCACATGACAACCTCTATCAGTGGAAGTTGACACTTTCTTCGCCAACAAATGGCGGTCGCTCCTTTAGAGGTTTTTTCCTTTCATCGCGTCCTACAACTCTTCCGGGCTATCCTCATTTAACTAAACTTTTGTGCTAAGGATGAGGAAGGTAGAAGTAAAGTAAATGTGAAGAGGGAGGGGGAAAACATTTAGGAGAAACACCCTCAGTACACACAGCCGTGATTTGAACCCCGACCGCCTCGTCAGCGGCAAACCAGACCGGATTAGTTTGCGTGCCCACCGATTCGATTCGCCGAAAGTTTACGTTTGAAACTAGAAAAATCATTCGTCACTGAATTTTTTCTATGGAACAAAGCAATAACCAACTCAGGATTTCATCATAATAAATAAATACAACCCATTTCGGACAGCATAAAATCAACACATTGTATGCCTTTGTAATTTTAAAATTGTCTTTCATTTAAACATTATTTTAGATCTTTCTGTGGTTGGTTGACCTCGATGATCTTGGGTTAAAGTGCTCGCCTCAGGACCCCGATGTTCGTGGGTTCAAACCCAGCCGAGGTTGATGGATTTTTCTTACGCGATAAAAATCCGTAGCCATGTCGATTGTGGCATGTAAACGAACCCTGGAAGGTACGAGAAAATACCTTGCATAACGAAATTGGTAGGCCCTTTCGCACTTGCTCGTAGAATTCTCGTGTGCTGATATAATCAGTCGTTTCAGAAATTGTACTTTAAATACCTGAAATGAATAATAATTTTTTGTTTGTTTGAGTAGCTAGCTACTGTAATATTTACCAGAGTAGAACTCGAAAGAGTGTGAAAGCCATTGTTATACCTTGTCATCAGAATGTCATCTCAGTTGAACCGTGACTGGGAGGCACACTTGGTTGGTTGCGCGCGAACTAGTTTTAGTGTTTTCTTCATCTCGAAGCCTTGACAGAGGTTTGTTTTTCTTTTACGGGAAGGGTTAGATATATTTTAAATTCCTAACTAAACAGATTATGGGAGATGCAATTTATCAAGGATAATTTATCATTATAGGTGTTCTTCCTAAATTTCATTTCTACCGAATAATTGCAAAATAGTAATAATAATAAACTAGAGTAGTATTGATTGTGAATTCTTGTAATATCATTGCTGAGTGAATTGCAGTTCTAATGAAGGAAAGCTTTATCTTCGCTCTCTCTCGATCACCTGTTGCCATATCTCTCCGCTTTCAGCTATTATTTGAAGGTGATGTGCTGAGGTAAGAAAAGGTGCTATTGGCAACCTCCACTAGCCAACGTTGCTAAACTTGTCTTATATTTGGGGAAGATTGACCACACGAAAACGAAAGAATGGCAAAGCCTTTCCCCAAAAGTAACCATGCAGTTTCCTCACCGATGATATCCAGTGTAGTCATGACTGTTTTATTAATGGTGAGAATCCTTAATCATATAGGCCTGTCTTAAAGAATTGGAAATCCAAAGTTATTTATGCCTTATATTTGGTGGAAATCCTTAAGTCTTATATGCCTTACTTACCTATATGAGAAATCTGAGTAATTTAGGACTTATAGGTCATACCATACGGTAATACTTAAATCGTATTGGTATATTATTTATTGTGCGAATCCTTATTTAAATATGATCTATACATATATAGAATTCTTAATGATTTATACATGGTTAAAATACTTAGTTAAATGTCATTTATGGCTTAAATAGTGGAAACTGGAAATCCTAAGTTAAGTATGACTTATACAAGATTATAAACTTAAGTCATATACGTTTAAACTCGACCTCTAGCTTTGTGCATGCACTAAAATAAAAGTAAATGAACATTTTGCCGACGTTAGTATTTCTAGTCAACCTTTCCTCTCCCCATTATGTTTGGCACGTGCGGACTGTGTCATGTAAAGGTCACAAGCCAGTATTACTTCCGTCTTTTGAAGAGCTCCGGTTCGTGGATCATATAGCTCGAGGTGATTAAGGCTTACGAAAGTGAATCTGGGCAAAATATCCGGCGCACTCCTCCCTCCTTCTTTATATCCTATTCTCTTCCCTTACACTGCCCCAACACCTTAATCAAATTAACCCGGAGTGCGACCGCCCACTGATTGCTTTCATTCGTGCCCGAGGCTTTCATCCTGTCTCGTATATGAGGTTAGGGTCTGCAGACCGACACCATTAGGTATATGACGACGACGCTAAGCCGGTACATTGAGCGGCGGACATATCCAGGATCGACACAGGGACTCACTTCAGTGGCCGAATGGTCACTCTCACTCTCGTGTTATTCTGGCCAGCAGATGATGGCGAGATCGGGGCTCAATTCCCGGTCGGAACAACTAAAGGTGTTTTTTTTCTCCCTTAAATGGTCTCCTTACACGCAAATTTGGATATATTACCTCTAAAGTGGTTTCTTCCTCAGCCCTATTCTATTCGCATAATTATCCTATATGTGTATAACCTGAACAGGCAGGGAAATGCGGTGATACAAAAGTAAATTAACATGCCGCGTCATGTAATATACTCGCGTTGCTCGTTGGGGGCAACACCTCCAAACCTCGAGTACATTTTCTTTGCAAGTGGTTGTAAACTAATGTAATTCCAAAATCGTTTTTGATAGGTCTTACTGTTTAGCCAAAAGAGACCCCCAAAGAAAGTTCCGGATCTACTTTAAAGTTGATCCGCCATTTTGAATTTTTTTTCGGGGGTTAAAAATTAATTTTTTAAACTTTTTTTGGAATTTTCCCGTCGGTTACAGGCTAGAAGATATAAGTTTGTCAAATTTCAAGTTTCTAGCTCATCTGGAATTGGGTAAACAATAATGTCAGTGAGTTAGTCAGCCACGTGGCTTTATAGTAGTATAATAAGGTTGCCACACCCCGGGGAAATGCTGGAAATCTCGCAAAAACTTCTCTAAAATCATTTTGTGAATTGAAGACATTTAACTGCAAGCTAACCTTTTTAGTGCCACGCCACTAATGGATTCGTGTGTGAAGAGTGCCACCACTATTTAATTTTATTTTTTTTGCAAGATTGTGCAAGAAAAATGGCTACTCTGTTATTTAATAAGCTATTTCTCAGATGGCTCTAGCATTTTTATATGCGTATAGTATTCTACAAAAGGAGGGAAGGTTCTCGTACTAGTTAAATAATACACTCCTATATTATTTCGGATAGCGCCAGAACTAGAACTAGAACTCTGGAAAGCCGATAAGACCGGCTCGTGTCACTTGAAGGGTCGAGTATAAAATATTGACCGAAAAAATGGACACGCCGATTAAAATCCCTGTCTTATTCCTTTCCCTCCCCTTCTTTTTTCTCAGATTAGTATTTTATGTTAATTATATTTAAATCAATATTGAAAAAGTTTCGCTCGATATGATACGATACCTTAGTGCGCCCCCCTCCCCCCACCTTTCCAGTCGGTGGGTAGAGTTGAATTTAAATGGTGGGAAAGGGGGGGGGGTTAGTTAGCTGATGCCGACTAGGCTAGGTGTTGCCCACATGGGAACATGACAGTTTGAATCACCCCTCGCTTCCTGGTCATGGAGGTGGGTGGCTGGAATAGCCGTCAACCGAATAATGATCATCTTAACTTACACTTTCTAAAGACACACAAACGGTATAACTTCCTCCCGCCCCCCACTACCCCACTGCGTTTCACTACCTGTTCGGGTTATAGGCATATAGATTGACTAAGCTAATGTGTTAGGGATGAGGAAGGTAGAATTTTAGAGGAAATTTTCGACATTTTACTAATACCGATACTTTCTTTTCGGTACTAGTATTTTTTTTAGACTCAATACTACCCTTTTCCCGATACTTTTACTGATATTAGTACTCACACTCCGGTATCGGATCGGTATCGAAAGAAACAACCATTTGGTTATCTATCTTCTCTCATGCTGGGATTAAATGTTTATTAGGGTGGACTGTGGAGGAAGAACAAATGACACTATTTCTCAATTCTCATTCATTTTCTGCAACTCTCCGGGCGAGTGGTGACAGTCACTCTACCCCTTTATCAATCAGCACGGTCATCACAAACTGAACAAAATAAGCTTTTGTAGAACTCAATGAACTCATTCAACTAAAGGTTGCTCCAAGCAGGCAAAGCAATTAAGTTTATAGGCGTTGTTTAAGCAGATTCAGCAAAGCAGGGCCATTTTTCTATTGTTTTCCAATAGCTAATAATAATCTCTTGATAGAGTATATAAACGACATATGTAGTTAATTAAATGGTTACCTCCCAGAAGTGAAATATGGAGGTTTTTTAAGATGTTGGGTAGCGAAAATACATCTTGTAAAAAAAAAATCGATACCGTTACTGACTGTTATCGATACTTTTCTTTCTATACTAGTACGGCATCGATATTTTTTTTCTGATACTTTTAATGAGTATAGTATCGATTCTTTTCTTTCGATGCTACATCCCTACATTCGACCCTCGAGCCCCCTCACTAGCAAACCAAACTAAGTAAGTTGCCTTGACATATAGACCACGTGCCCACTGACGCGGGTTATCTGTATTATTAATAAGGACATAGATGAGTTTTATAGGGTTCTGTAAGTAAAGACCTTTAAGAAAATACAAACTTTATATTTCTTGGTTAGATCGATAACCTTTTTTAAGTATTTGTACAATATCAAAAATGACACTTGAAGTCCGCACCGCACGACTTTATGTATGAATATGTTAAGTACGTTTTTGTAACTTTTGTAACTGTCGGATATGGTTTTTTCTACGAGAATCTTCCTGTAGTTTGTCTGTGTCCTTAATAACACTTACAAGCCTGGCCGGTTGGCACGTTGTATACGGCGTCAGGATTGTTTTAGACTCTCGGGGAGGTTGAGGTTCGAACCTCAGCTTGGATGTGCACGAAGGTTGGTTTTCCCCGTTCTAACCACGCCATTCATTCTGAAACTACCCTCCGCGTTCCTATCCCTTCGATTAAGACGTTATTCACCTTTATATTAAAAGTCTAAATATACGCTTTAAAACACGTGGTCACTCGAGTGGTACTATGGGAAAGTCGAACCGGAAGATGTAGACCTAGACGTTTTTACGATTATTAGCTTTATTTACCTGTTCCCAATCACCATCGCGGTGCGGTCAAGATGTGGGTCGGTGAAACGTCGTTGACGGCGCCGTCATCTCTCATTCGTCGCCCTAAGGGGGATTTTCTCGAAAGAAGCTCATTTTCCGCCATATAAGAATGATCTCTCGCGTGCGCTCTCTTTGGCGGTGCGTGAGGCGATTACGAGTGAGAACTTCGTCCCGATTTAATCCACTTGGGCGACTTTTTAGGAGGCAAAAAAGAGGGGCGTGACCGGTAATCCTCTCCCCCCCCCCCCCCCCAGGAATTCGGGAATTTCCTTCCGGTCCCTTTAAATTCAGTGTTGTTTTTACCGGGTACCACAAGGATAAAGTTTTGAGGGGCACACCNCATTTGACGGGTGCGCCGGACAAGTTTATTTCTATTTTTGTTGTTTGTTAAGATACTTACAATCTTATTATTATTATTTTACTTAGCACCACGTCTTACTAACCGTTCGGGCTGTACGCTTAAGTATTAATTACGCTAATGCGCTAGGAATTGGGAAGGTAGAATATAGAGGAAGTGAACCCGCATTTGCGTGTAGGGAGAGTGGTAAACCATTAAGGAAAAATCACCCTCAGTAGACCCGACAGGGATTCGAACCTTGATCTCCTCGTCATCATCGGGTCAGTCTATCACGAGAATGACGTTTTAGACCGTTCGGCCATTGAAGCGGGTAAATTGTAAATTAATTATTTAGCTAGCTTGCCTCCGATATCGATCCAGTGTTCCCGAAACCTTGAATCCCTTGTGTCACAGAAACTAGCACTACACTAAATTATTATTACAAGTTGTACTTGGGCTAAAAATCGCCTATATCATATTTCTTGTTTGTGTACAAATCACAGGGTTTGTAGGAAGGCTATCACGGGGTTTTACTATTTGTTTAGGTTGTACGCATATGTTTAATTTGAAGGAAGCGTGGCTGCATTTGCGTGGAAGGAGAATGGCAAACCATTTCGGAATAAACAGCCTCAGTACAACCGACTGGGATTTGAATCCCGATATCCCTGTCACCGGTGGTCAAGTCTATCGCGAAAATACTATGAAATTGAGCCGTAGTAAAACCCTATGACAATTAAGATGTTTTGTACAAATCCACACCTCAAAACCTCTTTTTTTTAGAGACTCAAACCTTGTCATGGCGTCCGTACACGTCATGGTTGATACGCATCGGGTTTCGTAGGTAAAATTAAGATTAAGATTCGTAAAATAATGAATTAAACCCATCATCATTATTATGTCATCAATCTTTCGATTGTTTTTCTGCCTATCATGTGCCAATTTTTTTTTACATCTTTTAATCTTCTTCTGCCAACATACGCCACTATCTGATTCATGTACGCAATTTTTGGTGTCTCTTGAATGTCTACCTTCCACATCTGCTATAATTCGTCAATATAATGTCTCAAGTATGTGGCTTACTATTTTAATTCTTCTTTACTGTATACCTTTCAAAAATTTCATTCTCTTTTATTAGCACTTTTTAATTAGACGCCATCTCCATCCATTGTATTTTCATCATTCTTCTCTAGTATCGCTTTTCAAATGCTTCTAACCTTTTCCTTTCACTTGCGCCAATGGTCCTTATTTCATAACACTGCTAAAATAGTTTAGAAACAATTATAACTTAAAGGAATGCATTTTTGTAGTCTTAATGACAATTTTTTCTGTTCAAAATAAATAGAATATTAGTTTAGTAGATACGTAGTTTTCTACGAATAGCGGTCTTAACAGTTCTTGAACATTTGTCATTGGCATCGCTGAATTTGAACATAAACTTTTTAATATTGGAGGAAAAGTTCAAATTTCGTGGTACTTTTTGACCTTGGCCAGGATTTTGACAACAAAAAAATATGAACACAACTAAATTAAACACGCACTTTACAAATGTAAAATACTTTGCAAAGCCTTAAACAACTAAATTCTTACATTCTGCTAAATATAATATTGATTTACAAATATATGCTTCAGAAATAATAGCTACTCCTTCGCAACTCAACACACTCCAACTTAGTTGCGGTTTCTTACCAGGAATGTGTATTCTACAAATATACAAGCAAAGAGGATAACAAGCTCATTGTTTGCATCATCTTCTCATTCCGACAACCTATGTGTTGGAAAAAATGTATGTCTAAGGCTAAGCACTCGTGCATTTATATAATATTGACAGTATTTAAAAATACAACCCAACTTATTAACCACAAATGTCTTAAAACGACTGAGAAATGCCTCAATTGAACACAAACCAAGAAAATAAGACCTTAAATCCCAAAATAACAAAAAATTACCTATAAAATATACATTTTTACAAGATCATGAACAGAGCTTATGCACTGTAGAGCATTTCATGTGACGAACCAACAAAAAAATATGACATGTCATCAAAATACAGGTCCTTTTTATGGCAAATATTCACGTTATTTTGGTCAGACATGTTTTTTAATAGAAAAACGGTAGCAATACGCACCTAAACTCACGTACCCACCTTAAGGACGTTACTTACCTGTGACGACACGGCAGGTCGAGACAGAATTTCCCATGTTAATGAATTTTCCTTTTATTCAGCGAGTTTAAAAAATGTAACATTGAAACAAAAACCATAAATTGTATAGCGACTGTGTAAACTCGTCAGAGGAAGAGGGGAAGTGTTGTCAAATAAACAAGAGACCCCGCAGGATTAATTGCCAATTTTCTTCCTTTTCTTTCTATTTCTTACATTGATGTCTAAGTGTGCTAGTGCTTAGACTGCGTAGGTGTGTCAAGTTAAGGTGCAACCCGCGTCGCAAAATATACTTCATTCGCGGTAGGAATTACTCTCTGAAAGGTCTTTTTTCCTACCAATATCCTACTGTATAGTAGATTTCTGGTCGGAAAAAAGGCCTTTCAGAAAACAATTCCTACGCTGAACAGACTTAACTTCGAAATCTTTAAGTACGTCGTTTAAGCGAAGTATCTTTTTAATTCCCCTCCTCGTCACCTTCACGCGCGTCTGCACAATCAACTCCTTTTTTTTTTTTTNGTGCATCGCGAATCCCAGTCATGGCGGAACAATCTGCCAATGCCGCAGTTAGCACGTCCATTGAGTCTTTTCTTTCGCTGACACGGCGCGTTCTCAGAGTCTTCATTCAGAGGGCGTGTTTTTATATGCGCAGATAAAGGAGCACTTGGGAGCTGGTTAAGTAAGAGAGTGGCGCGTAGAGAAATAATTAATACATCTTTGTTCTCTGTTTGAGGTAATATTCGTGTAGGGAAGAGGCCAGGGTTGGTTCCAACCCTAGGGTACGGGGCATATTCTGCTCGAGCGGATGGGTACAATTTGAACAGAAAGGGTGGGGTTTATTCTAACATGAGAGGTCATGACTTTCTAACCCGAAAGGTCAGTGTTCATTTTAGCCTGGAAAGTCATTGTTCATTCTAACCCAATAATTTGGAGTTAGTTCTAACCTATAGTCCGGGGTTAGATCTAACCTAAGAGGTTGGTGCTCATTATAACCAGATAGTTCGGGCTTAGATCTAACCTAAGAGGTTGGGGCTAGTTCTATCCCTGGAGGTCGGATTTAGATCTACCCTAGGAGGTTGGGGTTCATTATAACCCGAGAGGTCGGGTTTACTTAACCTAAGATAATAATATTTTAGCACCGCGTCTTACTACCCGTTCGGGTTATACGCTTTAAGTTCTAATTACGTTAATGGATTAGGAATTGGGAAGGTTGAATTTGAGGAAGTGAACCCGCATTTGCGTGGAGGGAGAGTGAAAACCATTTAGGAAAAACCACCCCCAGTTCACCCGACCGAGATTCGAACACTTGATCTCCCCGTCCTCAGCAGTCGAGCTCAACACAAGCGCGTTAGCCAACTACGCCACCGAGGCGGGTTTTAAACCTAAGAGATCGGAGCTCATTGTAACCTGAAAGGATAGGGTACATTCTACCCGAGACCAGGAAGGCTGGGGGCCTACTCCGACACACTAGACGCTGATGTTCAATCTTGAGCCGCTACACTTGAGGATAATGTTCCCCACCGTATCTCCAGGTGAATGCTGGTTCGTATACTTAGCATTTACTATATTTATTGAGCTTGACATCTAGCTCAAAGAGGAAATCGTAAAACTTAACATGTTAAATTAAAACCGGCATGAAAAGGGGAAAATGGCAATAAGTTTGTTAAACCCAGAATATACGAGTAAACTAGAATTGCCTTTACCTAAGTATTGAATGAAATTTAACTGTCCCAAATGATACTCCAATCTCTCCACGCATATACAATTATTTTTCCTCGTCCCTAACTCGATAGTGTAAATATGCGAATAATACAAATGGGTGGTTATAATTGGTGCACTGAAAAATGTTAATATAATTTGTATTTCCTAGTTTACTTATCTTGCCAAGTACTTTATGTGTAAAAAAAAATTTATAGACTAAATATTTTACATGTCATCTTACTCATACTATGTCGTTACGCCAAACAACAGCACTGTAATATTCTGCGTTACTTACAAAAAATACTATCCCTTTCACCTCTTAGTATTCAGCGACAATATGTCGGACAAGTTTGTTTCTGACGCATGAATGCCTTCTACAGGACGCGTCAGTCACTATGGACAAATTTGATTTATCCTTTTTTTGTAATGTTGAGTTCACACGAATATACCTATATGGGTGTATACCGTTTACTGATAATAAACTATTGTGTGATTTTACTTAGTATAAGGGTCGGTTTCATAGTCATATTGAGTAGTCCCCAAGTGTGGCGGTATACTAAATACATGACAACTACCTAGACAAGAGTGGAATGGGCCAGTTTTAAATTCGGATTTAGGTAGGTGTAGTCTTGTATTAACTATAGCGTCGCACCAGAGGCGTACCTGGTCAGACTAAGAAACTGGCCCATATATTTTAAAGTGCACTCAATTCTGAAGGGTCCGACACCTTAGCTCAGTCGGTAGTGAGAGTCTACTCACTGAGCTGAGGGTCTTGGGTTCTATTCCTAACATGGTTGGAAAAAACATTATTGAAATAGGGGATTTCCCCTTTCACAGTGAGAAATTAACGTCCGGGGGCCGGGTGATGTGTCTGTTCTAGATTTAAGTTAGTTTTTAAGTCGTGTGCTGATATAATCAGTCGATTCAGAAAGTGCGAGTTAAATATATCAAATATATTCTTTTTCAATCTGAAGGATAAAACGGCACCGGATTTGTTATGGTAAGTAATGCAATTTGAACGAAACAAACTTTAATGAAACCCTGGATTCCAATGACGAAGACATTGAGGTTCGAATTCCTGTCGGGTCAACTGAGCTTTTTATTTATTTAAATGATTTCCCAATCTTCCCACACTCACTTGCGGGTCATTTCCTTAAGTGTTATGCCTTCCTCATCCCTAATCCATTAGCGTAATTAATCAATGCTTATAACCTGAAGGTGACCTGGTGGTCTAGGTGTAAGGTGTCAGACTTCTGTGCTAGAGTCCGGGGTTCAATCCTCGGTCCCGGCACAGATTTATCTGATTACCAAACCCCTCCTTCACCTCTGACAAGACGTGTATTAATCACAACTTGTGAATGTGTGGAATGCCAGGCCTCCGCCGTGGTTCGGATTCCGCTTTAACCTGTAGGTCCTCTATTTCATCTCACAATCACCCTACCATTACACATTAGCGTAAGTGCATATAACCCGAACGGGTAGTAAGATGCGGTGGTAATAATAATAATATAACCTGAACGGTTACTATGACGTCGAGAAGATAAAAACTTAAATAAAATAAAAAATAACTGTTTCAGTTGACCGTTTAAATGGATCATTTCAACGACGCTTTCAATGGAAAACCGGCCATGCGAGCAGAATCTTCATTTTCTAGAGACTTCCTCCGGCGATGTACGCTTTTCTTATCAAACCTGATATAATCCTTAGGATATTATAATATAGAAATAAAATGCTATCAATCTTCTTCCGCTCTAGATTTTTTTTTTTCTGAACCGCGTCTTACTACCCGTTCGGGCTATACTCCGATGTACTAATTACGCTAATGTGTTAGTGATGAATAAGGCTACCCGAATTTGCGTGGAGGTACTATTGCGGGAGTAGTGGCGTAGATAGACCATTCGGCCACCGAAGCGGGTACTGTAACTCTATTAATATAAAATTAAAATACATTGTTTCTGACCATCATTAAGTGTTTAACAATGTACATTTCAATAGTATAGCTACCCGCTTCAGTGGCCGAATGTTCCAAGGCGTCACCCTCGTGTTAGACTGGTCTGGTGATGACGAGAAGATTGGAGGTTCGAATTCCGGTTGGGTCTACTAATGGTGATTTTTCCTTGATGATTTCCCATTCTCCTTCCACGCAAATGTGGGTGGATTCCCTCTAAAATACCTCCTTCCTCATCCCTACACGATTAAAGTAATGATCATATATGCGTTTAACCTAAACAGGTAGTAAACGCGGTAATGCATTTTAAAAATAGTGTTTTTTTTCTTAGAAGCTTATAGGAAAATTCGCAAAGACTTATTACTCCCATCCTCATATATTTGAAACCTTAATATGCAAGGCCGTAGCCAGTAAATAATTTTAAAGGGAGGGGTGTTTGGTGGGCATATACCCCAATTGCCGAAGTATATAAAAAAATTCTAAGTGATTAACAGTTCTAGAAGCTCTCTGAAGTGCTTTTTACGGCTACATAGCCCCTTAATTTGTAATTTTACTTGTACATTAATTTTGATATTGTTTGAACCATAAATACTTCGGCCTTGTTAATATGTATCTCCATTCTCCTTTGAGAAAAATCCTCCCGGTTAACGATGAAAAAACGACTTCCATTTGAGGATCACTAACAATTTAAATTTCACGCTCGGCGAGAAACACAATATAATCCATTCCACACGGATTGTTCCTCTGCTTCTGACAAGATTTGTAGCTCATGGAAGATTAGTCCTTTTAAGTATGTATGCGGTTCTCTTCGCTTAAATCGTCTACGTTTTCCCTATTTACGGATTTTTTTTCACGTCTCCGTCCCAAGGAACCTGTTTTGTCACGATTTGCTGAAATAATTGTCAAATTGGAGACAGCCACTTCTAAGTACGTTCATACTTTTTTTTTTCAGGGGGTAATCTATTAATCTGTGGGGTCTTTTAGGTGTAGTTGAGGAAAAATTACTTTCATCTCAAATATAATCACTTTTAATAGATGTTATGAATATCTATAAAATAACACTAATAATATAGTAAAATATCATCTATGTTGGCCGCAAAATACATGTTTGTTTTTTCTAAAAGGTGCTCCACATGTACATTAATAAGAAATTCAGGGTATAGATTCAATTTGTGTTGTTTTTATTTAACGCTATATCCTTCTACTTACTCCCAACTAGGTGTACTGGGGGGGGGGGGG
>CABEEJ010003810.1:16502-34303 GCA_901482245.1 Timema douglasi
GCTATCTCAACATGGTTTGCACTCTCCCTCCACTAAAATCTGGGTACATTTTCTCTCAATTGCACCTTTATAATCTCTACCCCATCAACCCAATTAAAATTCTTATAGCATGTGAAGGATAGTAAGACGCGATTAAAAAATAATATTGTAGGCCTAAACAGCTAGTAAAATAATGAAAGTCCCAAGGGGTGTCCGTTACATCTGCTCAAAGTGATCATTTGGCAATTATTATTTCTTTTAAATCAATTTGTAGAGGACATTGATCCAACCCTCAACTTTAGTTTAAAAGCATAGCTATCTGCCAATATTGGCACAAGGATGTATAGTTTATAATATTGTTTTTACTTTATTTCTGTTAGTGAAGACTTATTGTATAGTATTGGAACAGTGTCGTATCGTGTTGTGTCACCAGGGTAGGCAGTGTTAATTTAAAGCTAGTTTAGGTACTTATCACTCATTGAAACACTCATTGGTCGGGTATAAACGGAAATACATTAACCAGGGGAGGTATTCACCGCAGAACCTTTGTATGATTGGTCGATAAAGTATCACCAGTATAGTTTTGACTAACTCTGCTTACCCTGGCAACACGCCACGCCACTAGATTGGAGGTCATAACGAGGGCCTTTTGAGGAAAATTAAGTGGTCTATAGCGTTCGCACATCAAGGGCGACGCTTGCAATTTCAGGATTAGACAAGTTGCAGACATATGTGCAAACTATAGGTTTTCTTGGAAGTCTGTTTGGTCGCGTGTTTGTGTGTGTTAGCAACAACTCAAGAGCTGGTTATCGTGGGCCGTTAGGCTTTTATACCACATGGGCATGTCTGGCTCGCGTTTCATCTGCAGAACAAAGGTTTCCATTTAATAAAACAGCTGTAAGACACTCCATAATGCACACGCTTGTAAGTTTTTTTAAAACCATATTACAGATGCAAATTATTGCTTTCCAACTACTCAATTTTACCCACATCGGTGGTCACGTGGACTAAACGTGAGTCTTGTCTAGTGTGGTTTGCTGGTGACTGGTGGAGGCCGGGGTTTGAATCGCGCCGGGGTATACTGAGGATAGTTTTCTCACTATTGCTCCACGCAAATGTTGATAAATTTCATATACATTCTTTTTTCTCATCCCTAACCCTTTAGTGCCTATTCTAGGCGGATGTTGATACGTAAAGCAAAAATACATATTAAAAAACACCACTTAATTCTCTCAGAAATAAGTGTGTTCCAAAATTCTGACTTATTCTTACTTGGGTGGTAGGCGCTATATCGTTGTTTCTCCATTTTTATTCAGGCAAATGCTGGTGAATTTCCTCAAATCCGAGAGAGTAAACTCTCGGCTAAAACCAACATGGTGACCTGGCGGTCTAGGGGTAATGTGTCGGACTTCTGTACTGAGGGCCCGGTGTTCAATCCTAGGTTCTGGCACAAACTTATCTGATTTCCAAACCCTTCCTTTACCTCTGACAAGACGTGTATTAATCACACTTTGTGAATGTGTGGAATGCCAGGCATCCACCGTGGTTTGGATCCCACGTTAAACTGTAGGTCCTCCATTTCATCTCACAATCACCCATACCATTACACATTAGCGTAAGTGCGTATTACCCGAATGGGTAGTAAGACGTGGTGCTAATAATAATAAAACCAACACACTCGCAATAGAAGTCTTAAAAAAAGCACATTAAAATAGTTTTATGTCTACCACTCAAGAAATTTAAAAGTGGTTTAAAAAATGAATGAATAATTTAAATCAATCCTTTTCTTATTGATATTATTATCCAAGAAGGCCATTGGTGTTTCAAAGAAATAGCAATCTGAGCAGATGGTTGTAGGTATACGTTTATTTTTTATTAGTTCTTAGAATACTTCTTGAACTTGAAAAGTCGCCATTATGAAATAAGGCCTTCTTCTCGTAGAATTCGGCAAGATCTGCTGTTTAGGGTGAAAGAATACTCGTGGAATTCAGCAATATTTGCTGTTTATGCTGAAATAATACTCGAGGAATTGAGCAAGATTAGATTTTTATGGTGAAATAATACTTGTGAGATTCACTAAGACTCTCTTTAAATAGTACGTGTAGAATTCAGGAAGACTTACTGTTTGTGGTGAAAGCTTTGCTGTTTGAAGCGAAGGTGGTAAACGTTCGTAAAATCCATTTAACATTAGTTAAGTGTTTATTTATTCTGCTAGTAAACACATCAGAGTGTAAATGTACAACTATTGAAAGTAATGAAATATGGTTAATTCAAATAGACCAGGTTTTCCACTCGGTGTTTTGATGCGACTTGCTTGACGTAAGTCCCAAATAATACGTTGAATGCATTGCTATTGCGTTTGTCAACCTCCAAAGAGAGCCAATGCCTTCGTCTCAGTTCGTGTTACTGGTGTCAGGTAGAGGTAATTTTCGGTGTTTGTTGTTGGCATGTTCATAGAACTCAAAGAGGTTTGATAGAACCAGCCGACAGTGCCGTGTGGGATTGTTTTATGTCCCGGACAGAGCGCCTTAATAAAGCAGTGTTCATGTGGGTCTCGTGTTATGGTAGGTCGTATATATCCTGAGCTATTACTCACGCGTGTAGGTGTTCGATGCGATCATCTGGGCCGGTGATGGGGTCACTGCTTCCACTTATCTTTTCTCTGAGTTGTAATTAATCCAAGAAACTACGCACCAGTATTTTCCCATACAGATCGTGGGAAAACATCCCCAGAGCAACCCCCCATGTCAGAATAATAAACGCTCTGTTTAAGTTCTGACTCCGCTGGGGTTTCAACAATTAATTCTTCATGAACTGTGAATAAACTTAGGGTAAAAGTGAAGGGGACGCTAGAAAAGGTAAGTGTTTTGTCAGTTTTTATAGCAAAACATTATTTTTACCTAAATAAATAGAATATCGCTCCCGTTAGAAACATAGACTTTAATTTTCTTCGCATGGCTATATCAACAGTTTTTGAATATTTGTCCGAGCATAACGTCATTAGATGATACATTTTTTAAATGAAGAGAAAAAGTTGTAATTAAATTCCAGAGCAGATATTCAAGAACTGTTGATATCACCATGCGAATAAAATTAAACTATGTTTCTACTCGAGAGATATCTGATTTATTTCGACAAAAAAAAAGTTTTGCTATTAAAACACCGGCCGTTTCTCTCGTTCCTTACATTCCCACCTTACTGTTTAAATATTTCAGATACTTTTTTGTTAACCCTCAAAAGAAAAGATGTGAAAACTAGTACTTCTGGCTGATTGGTCTAAAGTGCTAAACTTTTATTGCACCTATTTATCATTGACGGGAATTTCTGGTATTCAGTTATATGGATTTTTCTCGTGTAATTTATATTGTAGGTTTTCTCGTACTCTCTCCACAAAAATGCGAGCGCGCTTCCTTTAATATACCCTTTCTCCGTAAAAAAAAAGCCACTAGCCTCTCCTGTTTTAAACGCACCAACAACAAACTCATGTGTTAAAACACCAAGCCCATGTTTAGAGGTTTGAATTTATAATCCATTAAAGCGCGGGTCGGACGAAAGTCTTGAGGCCTGTCTGTATGTGAATAG
This sequence comes from Timema douglasi, assembly GCA_901482245.1. NCBI lineage: Eukaryota > Metazoa > Arthropoda > Insecta > Phasmatodea > Timematidae > Timema > Timema douglasi. The sequence goes on from CABEEJ010003810.1 coordinate 20,064, forward strand.
GCAGGAGTGAGGCTCATCCTATGAAGTATCAACAACTGAACCGTGCCAAAACTAGCAGTTTCTCTCCGCACGATCAAGTCTAGTCGATTTCACATTAGGAATACTTAACATCGTGAGGGATGCTTCGACAGCTACGAATTAAAAATATTGAATCTTAAAATACATTGATGTTCGATTTTTGTCATTTTGTGCTGTTTTGTAAATTAATAAATTAATGTTGATATGACAAAAATCTGCAGTGATTGAATTGCATAGTTGCAAGTGGTGTCTTGTCTTTTCCAAGAGACACACTCTGATGTTTGAGAAAGGAGGTTGAATTTCGTTCTTTAGACACTGTATTCTTGAATTATTATTATTAGCACCGCGTCTGACTACACGTTCGGGTTATACGCACTTACGCTAATGTGTAAATGGTAGGGTGATTGTGAGATGAAATGGAGGACCTACAGTTTAACGTGGGATACTACAGTTTAACGTGGGATCCGAACCACGGTGGAGGCCTGGCATTCCCCACATTCACAAGATGTCTTGTCATAGGTGAAGGAAGGGCTTAGTAATCAGATAAATCTATGCCGGGACCGAGGATCGAACCCCGGCCGCCGGCATAGAAGTCTTGACACCTTACCCCTAGACCGCCAGGTCACCCTGAATTCTTGAAAGAAACCTTAAAGTCTAGATACGTTTGAAGATTATATTTCTTTCTATTTAATAGCTAACAAAATAAAAATAAAAGTTTACAATAATTCCCTAAGTCTCTTAGTCTAGTAAAACCTCCTGTACTTTTACAGTGTTCTTTTGATAATGACCGTTCTAATGACAGACTAGTGATTGATTTGATGAGTGACACGAGGTCTCCTAATTTAAAGAGTTTATATATGCTTCTTGTTTATCTCTAGAAGGTTCTTCTCTTCGTCATACAAGTGGTGTAACCGTGGACCCTTGTAACAACACGTGACATTGGTAGTTTCCACTGTTTGCTTTCTGTGTATCCAACTACGTACTTTGACTAGGGGCTATAATCAAGTCACGTAGGCCCAAAATGTATATAGTGTGTGCGACCTTAGCTATTTAAAATATTTATACCCGGTAATGGATAAGTCACACCCTCTTGTATTTCTATAATGCCTTAAATATATTACACGTTTCATAATTATATTAATCACTTGTTGACCATCTTGGACAGTGAACACTACCTTAGGTGGCAGCTATTTAACAGTCTGACGTCTAAATAGTAGGCTAATATGTGTATGTATGTGTATATATATATACATACATACACACACACACACACCAGTTTTTAAGCCTGTCTTCGATAGGCTGATTTGACGTAAACCGAGTATTCTATATCAGAAGTCGGTAAAAAATCCTATCCACTGTAGTCTTTGTATTAGTTGAGAAAAAGATGTTGACAACAGAAATTATATATTTTCACAGCTTCTTACTACACCTAATTTCATAGCTGAGGTAACTGCATGTCTTATGGAGAAAAGATTTATCTTCGCTCTCTCTCTGTTACCGGTTGCCAAATTTTCTAGCTTTCGGTTGTTGGAATGTGAGGGGGGAGGGTTTACTTGGAAATCCTTCATTGTAAACAATGCGGCATGGGGTGGTTGGGGTGTTCAATTGACAGGCAAAAGCATTTCCTATCGGTGTACAGCCTTTTCTAGAAACATTAACTCTTTCCACAATCGTAATTTTTTCAAGTTTGAAGTTTATTAACGTTTCTTTATTCCCTCCGTAATTATGCTTAAAATATTGTATGTATAAAGCTTTTTTCCTCATAATTAATATACAAACAAATATATTACAACATGCATTTTATAATAAATGCTATAAATTACATTCTTACTTGTTCTTAATCAGGTAACGGTATCACTACTAGATCAGCATCACTATCATCATCTTCAGAGCTAGAGGAGCTGTCCTTCAAATTTATCACGACACTGTCATGCAGTTTTTCTATAAGCCCGTCTACGTCCCACATTGTTGCTTCAACTTCCATTACATGATGAACATGATTTCGCCAGTGTTCTTTTGTGATATTTCTCACTCCTTCTTCTAGTAGGCGATGAACATCATTAAGTTTAAATGTATTGTTTTCTTGAGCAACAAATATTTTAATTTGACTCCAAATTCCTTCGATGGGATTAAGCTCACAGTGATAAGGTGGCAGTCGTAGAACTTCATGTCCAGCACTTTTAGCGATCTCGTCAATAATATATTTACGCTCATAATTGCCTCGTACTTTGTCCAAAATCTCTACAAGCTCCATCTTATTCATGGTTTCTTCCCAAGAAATACCTTTACTGGTGAGCCAGGATTGAATAATAATCTTGGTACTACTCTTGGTTGGAATGCTCTCTTTGATCGTAGAATGAATGGATGCATTGTCTAGAACTATGACACTGTTTGATGGTATATTTGGAAGCAGCTTCTCTCTGAAATATTTTTCATACATTTTTCCATCCATTTCATCGTGATAGTCATCATCTTTTTTCCCATGAAAAATAAGCTCTGCACCTGGTATAAAACCATTTTCATTACCTGCGTGGACGAGAATGACGCGCCCGCCCTTTCCAGAGGGAAGCTTATTTCCTGTAGTTAGGCCTTCTCGCCTTGCTTGTGAGGATGATGCAATTGTTGTGTCCATCCACGATTTTGAAGTTGTGTGTCCGGAATTGCACCAGGTTTCGTCTGTGAAAACAATATTCCTGTTGCTCTCTCTGTGCTTCTTAATAGCTCTTAAGTAGCGATGTCGCCACGCAATAATATCATCTCTGTCTAAAAGCAAAGAGTTACGCTTCCGTCGAATGAATTTAAAGCCAATATCTATAAGAAACCTCTGAAGTGTCGTGAATGAAAAATTAGGAAGGTCGCTATCAGTATCAATTAAAGCTTTAATTTTCTTTAGGGTAGGTAATTCATTGTTACGGTAAAGTGAATGTACCTTTCTGCGAATTGCTGCTTGAGTAAAACTATCATATTTATCCAAACGCTTCATTTGAGTAGAGTTATTTCTTTTGATTGGTGTCAATAACTTTCCCTTAGTTTTGAATTCTTGTTTAATAGAGATTACTAACTTATAAGACACACCTGTAGCTTCTGCAGTTGCCATTGCCGCTTGAGTTACTGAACAAGTTCCGTCTTTACGAAAATAGGTGTAGACTCTTAACACCATTGCCCTTTCTTTACTACTTAATATTTTCCTCTTGGAATGTAATTGTTTGTAACAAGCCGGAGATTCCATAATGTTTGTTATATCTTAATTGTTAACAATACACTATTATTCAAATAAATATATTAATATGCACATACAACTATAGTTCCACAACCTTACGGTAAAAATACAAAACACGCAACCAACACATACAGATACACACCAAATCTTAACGTGATCAATAACACATATTATTCTACACAGAGTACTTATAAAATATGAGTGTTTATTTAGTCAATGTTTTTGAGCTAGCTATTAGGAACACGAGACTCAGACTACTGTAACTTTACGACTGTGTTGGAGGAAGAAGCACCAAGTACTGACAACAACGACAGCCCAGCATTGCCAAATTTGATATACATTCGAAGGAAGACTGATCACGGAAAACAAAAGAATTACAACGCTGTTGCTCAATAGTAAGCATGCAGTTCCCTCAGCAATGAAATTAGGTGTACCTGTTAAGGTTATACGCATATACACTAATTACGCTCATGAGTTAAGAATGAGGAAGGTTGTAATTTAGAAGAAGCATACCTGCATTTGCCTGAAGGAAGATTAGAAAAAACACCCTCAGTACACTTGACCGGGATCCGAACCTCGACCTCCCTGTTATGGACAGTCTAGTCTAACACGAGATTGACGCACTAGACTATGCGGCCACTGAAGAATAGGTATAATTTATTTATTAGTAAAAATATGTTTATCGCATTAAAATATTCCACTATAGATGACTTCATGGGAAGCTTCTTTGGCATTGTAAATGTATATTTAAATAAATTTGTTAATCCAAATTGCAAATATAGGTCGCAAAGAATAAAAAAAAGTTTTGAAATTAAAATTATATGTTTACAATATTCATTGTAATAGTAGGTCTAAAACAAGTTTTTATTTTGAAGTCTTAAGTCGGTACATTTTTACCGACTCTACCCAACATTGTTTTCGACTTTACAGCCCTGCTAAATCGTCTGTGAAATTACCAATCAAATCTGGTATCATGGCCTCCTCACGCGCCCGCTATGCCGCATTAAAGGAAGAGACAAGCTGATGCACTTTTCAGTCATATGAGTGTGCCCGTCTTCTGCGGGGGACATAAAATGATGATGTAGTTTACATGTTTAGGTGGTGTGGGCGAGTGTTCAACGCATGCGTCGCGAACAGCTTGTAAACACATCATCCGTCTGATATTTCCTTATACTGTACTCTTTTTTTTTTTTTTAGTGAATTTGGGGGGGACAATTTTTTAGTTCTGAAGAATTTGTGCCTTGTGTTTTCGATACGATTTTTATTTTAATTTTATTTGTTCTCACTTTCGTTGAATCATATTGTTAAAGCTGTTATCATGATAATTATTATCTTTAAAAGACGCCCCGAAAACAAAAGCGACCATTTTCATTTTAGACGTAGAAATTTAAAATTGATTTGAGGAAAAACTAAAGACAAGGGGATAAAAATAATTGAAATAGTATGTGTGTTTTATATTCTGAGAGAGATAATGAAAAGGGGAGTAAAAAAGAATAAGATGAAAGCGTTAATAACACCTACATTTTAGAAAATATATCTTCACCTCTGACAAGACATCTTGTGAATGTGGGGAATGCCAGGCCTCCACCGTGGTTCGGATTCCACGTTAAACTGTAGGTCCTCCATTTCATCTCACAATAACCCTACCATTACACATTAGCGTAAGTGCGTATAACCCGAACGGGTAGTAAGACGTGGTGCTAATAATAATAATAGAAAATATACGAGTGTGTGTGTGTGTTTATACACCTGTATGTATTATTATTTAAATTTCATTCTATGGATGGATTTATACTAAATGGTTTTCCACTCTCCCTCCACGCTAATACAGGTACACTTATAAATTTAACCTTTTTCATCCTTAGTGCATTTGCATAATTAGTTAATATGTGTAGAAGCTGGACCGGTAGTAAGACGCGATGACAAAAAAAAGTATAGATATTAATACAAATAAAAGATACATTCTTACGTTTTGAAGAGGAAAAAATGTATCATTTTTTACTTATTGTGAAACCTATCGAATCATTTGCGACAATATTTTCATTTTATTTCTGTCAAAAATAAAATGTACCTAACTGTAACATCATCCCTTTACATTCCCCAATCCACTCTTCCCCTTATTCTAATTAGAGGATTGTAACTTTGACAAAAACTTGAAATGCTCGACTCGAACAGTGTTCATCCGAGTCTTTGAGTCGTGGGTACAGATGTCTTAGAAATTAATCTAGTGACTTCATGCACGCGCAGATTGTTATGCAAGATAATGTAACCACTTTCCATAGTAGCACTACTAAACTTGCATTCATTGGAGTCTCTTCAAATAACGGTAGTCTCTCTACAATGCGCTTCGCTAACCTCTTTGATTGAAAGTTAACGCAAAACCTGTCGTCGCAGCTTCGGTAACAACTTCACTCAGACTTGGCTTCTCAACCATTGAACCACTACATGCTCGGGTACAATTTACCTGGAACTTATCAATTAAGGCGCCAGTTCAATAAACGTCCCACTACGCGATTCGGTAACACCTGGAAACTAGGAAAGTCTCGGCCGCTGGAAAGGAGCGATCAAAAACAACTGTGATTACAGCCGATGCCCGAATGCATGTTCTTATGCTTCCAAAGGGGAAGTGCAAGAACACATTAAGGTGGCATGGAAGGGTGCGTGAGAAAAGGTGTTTTTGTAGTTTTTATGTCGACATATTTTTTTGGCTAAAATTTAAAAAAAATATCGCTCCAGTACAAACCTAGAGTTTAATTTTCTTCGCACGGTGATATCAACAGTAGTTGAATATCTTTCATGCGCATAGCAACATTAGATGATAAACTTTTTAAATAAAAAGAAAAATGTCACTAAATTCCAGGACACTCATGGCATATTCAACAACTGCTGAGTTGATTTTGTGAAGTAAATTAAATTTATGTTTGTACTGGAGCAATATTTTATTTATTTTGGCCAAAAAATGTTTTGCAATAAAAACTGCTAAAACACTGACCTTTCCTCGCACCCCTTTTATTCCCACCTTATTGACCGAGCGTAGCAAGGTTTGGTTTTAACTTGACCATTTGGCGCTTCGTTTGTCCATCCGGATCTTTGTTACGCGATATTTGTCAAATGTGAGGACGAAATTTGGCAGGGGCTTTCTTTGATAACTTTTTGCTAGCTGTCGCATATGTACATTCGTATAAAAATTGGGGTATACATACCCACTCAGATACGTTACACGAGAAACACGTATGTTTGTATTCTCAGGGAGAAGCTACAACTGCTTGGTAGTTGAAATGAATTGTTCCCACTCTCTATGGGGCTAGCAATTTGTCACTTGCTCTCTTTGTTATCTTGCAAACTAACTTGGATGTTGACACCACCGTTCTAGAAAGATTGTATCGCGCTCAAAGATTCCACCAGTCATCCCTTGATTGCCTTCACTCAAGACAGTTTCAACCGAGTTTAACAAAGCGTTGGTCGAGTGATGTAAGTGCTGGTTGTTAGCATCGAAAAATACACTATATTAAATAATATGAAAGGAATCTGCTAATAAGCTTTTATAAAATAATATGAAAGGAATATGGTAATAAGCTTTTATAAAATAGAATTTTTTATTTTTAGTTTGCTGTCAATATTGCAACTAAAGATGGCGAATCCACAATTTTGCAAATTCGAATCTTAGAAATAGACAAATTGGTTTACACTTACAACATACATTCTTAAGTTTCAATAAAAAAAAATAGAAACAGTAACTAAATGCTAATTTCTGTTATAATACAGTTATTTCGTGGTAAATTTATGATCTGGGCTCTAGTTGTTAGGTTTTTCCTATAATCATGTTGGGTTGGACCAGTGATAAGCTCTAAAACAAATTACAAAATTACATTTTTTTTAGAGCGGATTTTTTTTAAAGTTTATATTTACATCTGTTTGTACATCAGATGATTTTGTTAATTTGGCTGTGAAATATTTTTAAAAGTGCTCGAATGTTGGCTCAGTAGGTCGTAACTCGATCTAAGTACCCTCCTTCAAACGATTTGAGTTAACATTCCTTTCCAGGTGAATGAATACTCGTACTTTTCATTTACATCCATAATATTTATTCAATTTTCTTTATTAATATAATACATGGGTCAGTTTTTTTTTCACTCTTTGGCACATGCTTAGAATCATTAACGCTCATTAACCGCATTTATGGTGAACTATGAATACATCCTACTTTACCTATCAGATTACCGAGAAACAATATTTAGGCAAATATAAATAATAAATAGTAAATTTAACACAGAGATTATTAATTACTTGAACTAAGAATTAATGGTGGGGGTAGCTCAGAGGAAATATACCCGTTTGAACGCATAGAGAGAAAAAAATGTGAAAAACCCCAGCCAAAACTTAAGTTGATTATTATTTCATAGTACGATACCTTAGCTCAGTCGGCAGCGTGTCTGTATACTAAGCTAAGAGTCCCAGATTCGATTCCTGGCATGACAGGAAAATTTATGATTGATGACATATGGGTTTCTACTTTAACAGTGATGTATTAACGGCCGGAGGGCTGTTATAGATATAATTACTCTAAAAGTCGTGTGTTGGTATAATCAGTCGGTTCAGAAAGTTCACGTTAAATACTTTAAATAATATAAATACTCTTTCATCAAACGAATGATAGCGTATTTCTTTTAACATCCGCCATTTTCCCCCTATCCTCCTTCTTTAAATTAAATTAAACCCGCATCGGTGGGTACGTGAGCTTAGTTAGGGCTTTGACCTCATCCGGTCAAGTTTTCTGAGCACGGAGAATCATTACTGGAACAGCTATGGAGTCGCTTAGCTTTATTTTCTTACATAAACATTTATGTTTTTATCCCTGGCATAGCATGCTTGGAAACCAAAAGATGTGATGTCGGTAGAGTATCCCCCTCTAACCTTGTACCCCCCCCTCCCCATCTCTCCCCCTTTACATCTCACAGAATCCTGTAAGACGGGTCCCTTACGGAGACAATGGTAGGTTGCGGGATCACGTTGCACCTGTGTATGGCGTTAACGTAGCATGTCGGTTCTCTGTGAGGTCGTATATAGACGAAGATAGTACTTTATCGACACTTTTAGAAGATATCACTCACTATAAATCTAGGGATGGGAAATGGATATTAACATCTGAAAAATTAAATGGGTTCCAATGAAACACTGGCAAGAGATTTCAGTTATCTTCCCACACTCCCTGAATTCTTAAGTATCTTGAATTAACATGTATTAAAATTAATTACCCTTTAACCTGCCTCGATGGCCGTATGGTCTAAGGCGTAACTCCCGCAATAGACTGTACTGTCGATTACAGGGAGATCGGGCTTTTAATCCCGGCCGGGTGTACTGAAGTTTTTTCACGAATTGTTTTTTCACCCTCCCTCCATGCAAATGTGGGTATACTTCCTATAAATTCAATCTTCCTCGTCCCTAGTTCAATAGCGTGATTACTACATGAGACCCGCCTCGGTGGCGTAGTTGGCTAACGCGCTAGTCGTGTTGAGCTCAACCGCTGAGGACGGGGAGATCGAGGTTCGAATCTTGGTCGGGTGNGGTCCTAAATGGTTTTCCACTCTCCCTCCACGCAAATGCGGGCTCACTTCTTTTAATTCAACCTCCCCAATTCCTAATCCATTAGCGTAATTATTACTTAAAGCGTATAACCCGAACGTGTAGTAAGACGCGGTGCTAAATATTATTATTATTATTATTATTATTATTATTATTATTATTACATGAGTGTATAACCTGAACAGATGGTAAGATGTGGTGATAAAAAAACCTTTATTTTATTTTAATTGAATTAAATTATTCAATCTTCTTTCATTTCTTGTGGATATTGAGACATGAGGTCCATCTATTCTTTTTTCATATCTTTGCTTGTCGGCAGTCTGTCGCCTGACAGATGCTGTTAGATTAATTATTATTGTAGTAAGCTCGTCCACCTATATACACGTGCAGTGTTCGTAAGAGCAAGGGAATTCACCTTTTTCTTATGTAATAATAATAATACACTTCTGACCTGCTCTGGTGGCCGCATGGTCTAAGGTGGCACTCTCGCAATAGATTTGACTGCCGATGACGTGGAGATTGGGGTTCGAATCTTGGTCATGTGTACTGCGGGTATTTTTTTCTTAAAAATTGTTTTCCACTCTTCCTCCATACAAATGTGAGTACAATTCCTCAATTCAACCGTCCTCATCCTTTACACATGTGAGTTTAACATTTTAAAAAGATCCCCCCGCCCCCAATGGCCATCCTATTAAAAATATTAATAAGCATACATTTGTGAAGTGTAGTCTGGTCGCCATAGGCAGAAACTTAGCTAACAGAACGCGTAACCAACTGTGTCGTTTTTAAATAAGGCGTAAATCTCGAGACATGAAGGTTGAGGTGTAAATCTTAAGGAAGAGGGGGTGGGAGTAGTTTTGCACATGTGATCTATCACTGTGCAGTCCGGTATCGAACGTTAGTAAATTCTTGAGCTACAAAAACTTCTAAAACAATTTTCTTGTGTTCTTAATCATGTGATCTGCTACTATCATTTTTGATGGATATTGTCAATAGGCACCTATGAAATAGTACTAATATGGTATAATTTTATTATTGTTGACCACAAAAAGATATGTTTATAAGTTCTTAAAGTTTTTATGTTGTTTTGTTTGGATGTAATTAACGTTCACTTTCCAAAAGTTTGTGAGTCTAGTGTTGATATAACTTATATCTAAAACAGACACACCATATGTCCCTTGGATATTAATTCATCACTTTGAAAGGGGGAATCCACAGTTCGTCAATGTACGTTTATCGACTATGCCGGGAATCAAACCCTGGACCCCTAGCTCACTAGGCAGGCACGCTACTGACTGAGCTACGATGCCGAACTAATCGATGTATCATCTACCCAAGCTTAGTGTTATTCGTGTGGCTAAACGGGTTTCTAAGTGTTGATTAGAGTATAGCTAGGTGCTTTTTTTTTTATCTAAATTTATATATTTGAGAACCCTATGACAACCCTACGCCTGACTTCCTTCCTCCTCGCGTGACTGGCCTGCGAAAACCTGAGCTACAAGCTACATGTTTATTCTATGTATACCTTATCAGAGGTAGTGTATGTCCCCGCTTCGTTGGTCGCGTGATCCAAGCCGCTACTCTTGCAATACAATAGGGTAGAGGTGGGGGAAACCTTTTTTATAGCACCACGTCTTATTACCCGTTCGGGCTATACGCTTACGTATTAGTTAATACTCTAATGATTTTAGGGATTAGGAAGGTTATATTTAGAGGAAATGTACCCACATTTGCAAAGATACAGAGATAAAAACTTTTTTTTAAACCACCCTCGACACACCCGACCGAGATTCGAACCCCGATCTCCCCACCAGCGTCAGTTTAGTCTACAGTGAGGGTAGCGCGTTAGACCATGCGGCCAACGAAGCGAAAATAAATTTCAATATTGTGTATATTTATTATAGATTCATAAAACATTAAAAAAACGAATACACACATTGTAAAATATTGGGCAGAAAGTTTCTTAGCTTTCTCAAGTTTGTTCTCAGTGGATCTTAGTTTGTTTTTAAACTAATCTGTTTATATTGTGTATTGTATGAGCTTATATATATAGCAGCATGTAATAAGAAGTAAAAATAAATGAAAAAACACTCAAGAATGGAGTTCTACAAATTAAACATATTAACAGTTAATAAAACATTTCATTTTATTATATTGTAGGAATACAATTGGAGTTTGAGAATGTATGAGTTACAAACAACGAAGAGACATAATTATTGACAAAATTTGCGGAAAGGCCGCACTAAACACCTCAAAAGGCCGTGGATTTCCCATCCCTGGACTAGTCTGCCGAAGACAGAAAGATCGGGTGTACTGAAGGTGGTTTTCTTAAATGGGTTTCCACACTCCCTCCACGCAAATGGGGTACACTTCCTCTAAATTCAACCTTACTAATCCCTAACACATTTGTGTAATTAGTGCGTAGCCTTATAATCCGAACGGGTAGTAAGACGTGGTGCTAAAAGAAAAAAATAGTGTAGGTAGGTGGCAGCTAACAGAAGGTTCTTGATTGCAAACATTGGCTGAAAGTGACTTACTGTTAACTTAGATGGAAATTATTATTTTCTTAGTAAAATTATATATCAATCAATCATGTTAATAAACTCTTCTTTTAGTAATACTTACCTATGGATTACTATATAATTGGACTATTTGTAACTTATTGAAAGAACAAAATATATTAATAAAACTTGCTTTTTGTTTCGTGGTTGTGGCAACAAGAGATTATAGTGCATAAAATGTTACATTAAAAAGTATTATATTCACACTTTTGATCTATTAATACCGGCCACCTAGTTAAATTAATGTGTTTTTATAACTTAGAGAAAGAGCCGTACAAATTAACAGTTTCAAAATAAAGCGGTTGTTATTTATAAACACTTGCGCTTGATCACAACCGAACACGGTTCCTTCACCTCGGACAAGACATCTTGTGAATGTGTGGAATGTCAGGCCTCCACCGTGGTTCGGATTCCACGTTAAACTGTAGGTCCTCCATTTCATCTCACAATCACCCTACCATTACACATTAGCGTAAGTGCGTATAACCCGAACGGGTAGTAAGACGCGGTGCTAACAATAATAATAATAATAATAATAATAATAATAATAATAATAATAATATGAAAGTTTTGACTGAAAAAACTAACAGCTCAACATATGGTCTGGTGGATCACATGACTTAGCGAATGGATACATGAGATTAGCTCTGGTAACTTTTGCTAGCTGTCACTACCTACACTCTTACCGTAGTTACAGTTGCCCCATGGTTTCTTTGGTGCTGACTGACAGCTAACATTTAGGTACATACCTAAATGTTGACTGTCAGAAGTGACAGCTGCTAAACACATGTTTATGCAGATCATATGGTGTGTCGTAGGGATACATAATTTGGTCTGTTAGCTTTTCAAAGCCGTCAGCTGTGAGCTGTCAAGTCAGCAACAAAGAAGCCATGGGGCTACTGTAGGATATATATATATTAGTATAGCCCGTAGTCACTGGCTGGGATGATCGACCCTTTTCTTTTGTGCTTTGCATATTTACCGCCTAAGCTATCAGCGACCGATACGGAGGATGAGAGAGGCGAGCTCTCAGTTTAATGTGCCGATATAAACTATTTTTAGAATTAGTAAAGAACTTATTATTTTTGTTTCATTATCATATCTTTAAATCTAACGGAATAAAACGTAAATATTTTAAAATGTGAAATCCTATTTCGACTCGGCGCTACGTCACAGGAAGGTAACGTCTGTAACACCCTGTAATCAGACTATTGCATAACGTCTGTAACACCCTGTAATCAGACTATTGCATAACGTCTGTAACACCCTGTAATCAGACCATTGCATAACGTCTGTAGGAGGTGGTAATGGTCCATCACGCCGGCTCTGCCTCTAAGTAAATATAGTCTGTGAGCGAGATACAAACTAAATTTATGTTGGTTATTTCTTAGCGCTTCAAGGTCAACTATACAGAAATACCCATTAACGAATGAAAAACGTTTTATTCCTCGTCTACTGAAAAAGATCGCCTGCACGTAGTTCCTGCATAATGCATATTCCTAATGGTAGAGTACTCGCAAATTCGTTTTCCCCGTTAATACCACCCCCCTTCAAGATTACAGCGCGAAACTCTTGGACTGTTGCTCAATATATAAATTGTAACTAAACTCCACAGATTAATGTTAATCCCTCTCTGACTACTGTTAACTTCATTCTAAACATAATTAAGGAGGGAGTGTAGATAACGCGATTTATGGAAAGTGTTTTTGAACTTTTTATAGCAAAACATGTTTTAAATTTAAATAAAATACTGCTCCAGAAGAAAAATACAGCTTAATTTTGTTCACATGATATCAACAGTTCTTGAATATCTGTCAAGAATGTCCTAGAATTTAACGACAACTTTTCCTCTACGTTCAAAAAGTTGTTCATCTAATGCCGCTATACTCATGAAAGATATTTAAGAGCTGTTGATATCACCATGTGAAAAAAAAATTAAACTCTTATGTTTCTACTTGAGTATCTGATCTATTTTGGCCAAACATGTTTTGCAATAAGAACTGCAAACATACTAGTCTTATTACTCACGTCGTCTTCATCCCCGTCTTCTAGGTCTATAAGCGCGTCTTGAACGGTTGTAAGCATTCTTCTAGTTTTATTGGGGAACTATTTGTTCACCCTTGATTCATAAACTTTTGTTCTTGGATAGACATAGGGCCGGTTTCATAGTCAAGTTTAGTACGCCTCAAGTGCGGCGCTACACTAATTACAAGACGACACCTATACTCCATTCACGGTAGGAATTACTCTCTGAAAGGTTTTTTTATCCTACCAATATCCTACTATATAATAGATTTCTGGTAGGGAAAAGGGCCTTTCAGAATACAATTTCTACGGTGAATGGACTTTACCTAAACTTGAATGGAATGGGCCAGTTTCCTATGCGAGAACGGCCCATTCCATTCGAGTTTAGGTAGGTGTCGTCTTGTATTTAGTGTAGCGCCGCACTTGAGGCGTACAGAATTTGCCTATGAAACTGGCCCATAGTTGGGGACCTTTCCTAACAGTTTCATTGATGTTCTATATAAACAACTTTAACGCGTGATTAATGTTAATCGAGGTTTGACTAATTTATTATTTTTTATATGAGGTATTTAACGTTCAGTTTCTGAACCTTCTTATCACACGACTTATAAAACTACAATCCAATTTACATTTGACCTACAAAATAACACTAATAATATAGTAAAATGTTATTAATGTTGACCACATAATTTTTTTAGCTGTCCTTATGCAGATTCGACTGCATCTTACTGTAAATCTAGAACAGACACAACACCCATTACCGGGTCGTTAGTTATTTATCACTGTGAAAGCGTAAACCTACTTTTCACCACTTATACATCCCCCCCCCCCCC
>CABEEJ010003810.1:39434-75308 GCA_901482245.1 Timema douglasi
AGAAGGTTCCTTACCTCGCACCTCAACCTACACTCGCTTTCTCTTAAATAGTGTCGTGTCCTGTCTTCCGAATGACACCCTAATCTAGGAAGTAAGCGCCCGCCCAAGTTGCTGTTATTTTCAGCTGTCAAGTCTAATATGACGTGTCCTGGAATAACGAACGGCTTCTGACTGGCACCACCCACCGCTACTCAGCTCGAGTCACGCAGCAGACTACATAAACGTCGTGAGTGCCCTTTTGTTTCAAAGGAACTGCACTATCATCCTTGGTACCCGCAGCGAAGGTTGATTTTGGGTTAAATATTACCTCGTTGTAATATGGAAAATCACATTATTGAAACACCATTGCAGTAGTATGGGAACCACTTTGGAGTCCGAATAGTTTATAACTAAAGCTTGATTCACATGTTCTTCAAATATATAAAGTAGAATCTGCCTCAGTAATCCACACGCTGTATCTCGACCCATGATGCCTTGCAAAACAAACTTAAAAGAGCTGATTATCAACATATTTTATTTTCCATTGGATATACATATTTTAGATCGCTCTCCCGATGGATGTTTTCAAATTATAACGCTGTCTCTTAACACAATCCAATACATCGATACACTCTCTCTTCAAATCTCCTCACAACGGCAAACGAACCTGTCTGCTTGCTTTTGGCTGTACAGCGCATGCGTCGTAAAATGTGCATGCGCGCTGATTTGAGATGGTTGTTTAGGAGATTTGATTGGTTCTCCTGTGGCGAACATCTCAGACAGAGCGGATGAAGTAAAGATCAGTTGAACTTTAGCGAAACAACTCGCGCCGATAAGGCGAAAATTGGTGATCGGCTCAGAGCTCGTCACGTGACTGGGTTTCGGTCCTGCGCTAGTTTTTCGGCGAACCTGTGAATCCCCAGATATGCGTCACACTCGCAATAGACTAGACTGCTGAGGACGGGGAAAATCGATGCGCTAATCCCGGTCGGTTGTAGTAGGGTCTCCTTCCTTCCCCTCTCACTTAATGGTTTTCTACTCTATCTGCACGCAAATGCGCTTACGTTTCCTATAAATTCAACCTTCCTCATCCCCAACACATTAGCGTAATTAATACTTAATGGGTATTAAGATGCGGTGATAAAAAATAAATACAAAAAAATATGACGGGATATCATCCCGAGTC
Organism: Timema douglasi; assembly: GCA_901482245.1. Taxonomy (NCBI): domain Eukaryota; kingdom Metazoa; phylum Arthropoda; class Insecta; order Phasmatodea; family Timematidae; genus Timema; species Timema douglasi. The sequence goes on from CABEEJ010003810.1 coordinate 40,600, forward strand.
ATTTGTGAAAGTTTTTCCCCCGAAAACATTATGAATTGATGCATTGATAATGATTTTTATAGGCGGGTGGAATAAGATGATAAAACCAACGTAATGTTTTTTTTTATGTTTAATAAAGGGGTTATGAAACACATGACGACCGATTAACAGAGTTATTAGATACAAGATTACGCTTGAATAATAAAAGTGCGGATCTTTACAGTTTTCACTTGACAACACAAAAAATTGAGCATATTGAAATTTATTTTTTCAATTCAAAATAACTGTTTATCAATTTTTGTTGTTTTAATATTGTGTAAAAACTGTTTTACTGGTTTTAATCCCACTTGTTTTATGATTGAAACTATATAAAACCATACCACGATGTTATTTATGGTTCGAGCTATATTACCTACAGTACGAGTTAGATTAAGTAGACACTTTATTGACAGTTATGAAAGTTTATCTAACATTTTTTAATAAACAGGCTGTCTATAAATTATTCGCTCCATTATAAGGCTTGATAGATTCATTTTATTAGGACATATTTATAGATAGTTAATAACACAACTCAAGACTTATTAGTTTTAATCAAGTAGATTACCTCCCACCTTTCAGACATCATTTCAGCTCCTAAAATTACGAATTTATTATGGTATGTATATAATGAGTAGTCTATTAATAATCTACGTAAAGTAGTCTGATTTGCAACTGTCTGGTTTCTTATATGGTACTTCTTTTTTTTTAAAGGTATTTAACGTGCACTTTCTGAACCGACACACGATAGCACAGCACACGATAATTTATATGAGCGATGGCGAAAGAGACTAACAATTTTGCCAGGAAGGTTTTTTCACATATATTCTAGAGTTCTTTTACATTCCACAATTGACATGGGACCGACGACTTTACTTCCCCTCTGAAGGTAGTTGTGTCACTGATTTTTATCACCCAAGAAGAATTCGTTGATCCTGGCTAGGTTTGAACCCACGAACATCGGATTCTGAGGCGAGCACTTTATTCCAAGACCACCGGTATCGACCATAGATAGTACCAATTCCTATAAAATTACCCTTAAAACAAAGCAAAATATTATATATGTATTAATTAATATTAGCACCGCGTCTTACTACCCGTTCGGGTTGTACACACTTACGCTAATGTGTAATGGTAGAGTGATTGTGAGATGAAATTGAGGACCTACAGTTTAACGTGGAATCCGAACCACGGTGGAGATGGCATTCCCCACATTCACAAGTTGTGATCAATACACGTCTTGTCAGAGGTGAAGGAAGGGTTTGGTAATCAGATAAATCTGTGCCCAGACCGGGGATTGAACCCCGGACCCCAGCACAGAAATCAGACACCTTACCCCTAGACCATCAGGTCACCTATATATTTTGCTTTATCTATATGTATATAGACCTAAAAACATCCATGGCAGATGCGATGGCGCCATGGTTTTTCGGGCGTTTGACGTGGATGCATCTTTTATCGGTTTATCTTGTTTTTATTCTTGCCAGCCATTCGGCCGTACCAACTTTCTAGTTTGACTTTTATTTGCTACTGCAGCCTTAAACACGGCGCGTTGTCCATGCTGCGACAGTTATCTGCGGTTGGAGTCGCGTGGCTAAGGCCGCATACGACAGTCGCATGGGGTGTTTTCCAAGACGCGACTCCAGCCGCAGTTGCCAGTCAATTCCAAGATGAATTATAGTACTGGTGACCGAATGACAGAAAATGTTGGGATAATTTGAGGGAAGAAGATGACGAAATAATTGGAATATGGTTGAACAACAGAACAGCAGAAGGAAAAAAAGACAAGATGAATATATGTATGCATGTGTTGTATGAAGGATACTTTGGATGTTTTAAATCGTGTTTATACGCATGGATGTTGGGTTACTAACTCACACAATAGGTCATTAGCGTCTTCAGTTTTCTTTGTTTACATTTTTATAATACATTAACACACAATTCATTAACAAATACACAATGTCACTACGACTCTAGCCGCAAACACTGTTCACTCCACCAGTGCTGTGACGCGGGCCAACGTTGCCTCGTGTCGCAGACCAAACACAAACTGCGCATGCGCGAAGACTGCGACTCCTTCCGGTAACTGTCGCAGCTTGGGCAACGCACCTGTAGGCCGAACAGTCACGGTCATGTTCAAGTGTGTTTTTTAATTCGACTATACTTGTCACAACATAAATGCAAGAGAGGACGACAACCAGAATTGTGGAAATAAACATTTTGATGGCCGCATCGTCTAACGCGCTACTCTCGCATTTGACTAGACTACCGGTGTCAGGGAGATCGGGGATCGAATCTCTGTTGGGTGAACTGAGGTGTGTTTTACAGTAGGGTTTTCCACTCTCCGTTCATACAAATGCGGGTTCACTTCCTATAAATATAACCTCCCTAATCCATAAAACCAAAAGCGTGTAATTAGTACATAAGTGTGTACTACCCAAAGGGGTAGTGAGACGTGGTGCTAAAAAAATTCTAATATTAGGATTATTGGTTTCTTTCTTTTTTAATGTATACTTTATAAACAGACATATCAGTACGCTTCTTACAACCTAGTAGAATAAATATAATACTACACACCCAGACCTATCGCCCAAATGTTACTTATTGGACAACCGAATACCTGCGTCCGACTAAGCTGTGGTCAGTCATATCTATCCACTTGGCCACACGAAATTTATTTCTTCAATAATAACGCATAATTGCACATTATGATTATGTTTAATTTATAGGTATGTCAACATTTTTGGTTAGGTCGATAAATATGGTGGTTTTTTTTTAATACAGCTATAGAAAATATTAGGTAAAGTTCCCAACAAGGTTCATTTGGTAAGAATGTTTGTTAATCAAGTTAGTACAAATGGTCATTCCATATCATCCCCCCCTCCCCCCCGCCTAAAAATGAAAAAAATTACTTGAGCACTCTGCATAACGTAAACACTGTCATCGTTTGAAGTACAAATTTTGAACTATCTTGACTATGAGGGTCAAAGGCTATTAATTATTGATTGCTATCACTCGGGAATAAATTAGAAGAGTATATAGAAAAGAAAACTGCAGAGAGACGAACACAAACTTTTTTATTTTGTTAAGTGTGAGGAATGTTGTTAGACTTAACTTCGTCATTAAAGGATATTATTATTTGAAGAAAAATATTTTTATTGCGGCTGGCTGGCATCGAACTTAACGTTTGATAGCTAACCCTCCCACTTATATATGCCTTATTTACTCTATGGCACTATAAACTCGAATGTTCATTGCCACACTAACAAACGTAGCAAAGTCAAAAGTATGTGGAAAAACGACCCGGATTTAAAGTTTGTAAGATACCGGGCCTGTAAACACTGAATAATAAATAAAAATAAATCTTTAAACTTACAAAAATACGCTACTTATCCCTATATTGAGCTAGTTCAATCCAGTCCACCTCATTTCACCCTATCTCTTTCAGATCCGTTCTAACGATATTCTCCCATCTTTGTCTCTTCCCATTGGGTTTGCCAGTCAAGCCCCTGAACACGGTTCTAGATTCTTCCGTTCGCATTGTATGTCCTGCCCAAAATAATCTGCCGGACTTGATTATCCTTATAATGGGGTGTCATGAGTACAGGGCTTGTAACGAATCATTATGTAATCTCCTTCACCCTCCAGTAATCTCATCCCTTTTAGACCAATTATCTTCCTAAGCACCTTGTTTTTGAAAACCCTATTTTTTCCCCACCATGTCAACACCTTACTAACCTAGTAACCCATGCATTTCCCGACTGTAGTTATTTCCTAATTTACAATCTAATATCGCTCTCAACAGTTTAAATGTATGCAATGCAACTTTGTTTTCGATATTATTCCTCATTAAAAAACATTCTCAACTGCTATAACACCATTAAATCTACTGTAATATTGTTACTCGATTTATGACACACAAAACAAGTCGCTATATAATGTAACCATAGTGAGAGCGATAAGATTTTTTTTATTATTTAGGAGTTTAATTAGTGGGTATTAAATTGTATTAACAATTCGAGTGTTTTTCTTTATGTGTAAGTTTTAATGTTATCTACTCTCTATTTATGTTTGCTACATGCTACTTTTTTGAAAAACAAACCTAGGTTTACACACCGATATGTAATGTTGTTATGATTTTATTTCGTTTTGGAACGGTGTGTGTGTGTTTGTGTGTGTATCATCAGCTGATAATAATGAGCGGCGAGCTACACCGAGCAATATCGGTAGCCGTTGCCAACCTAACTTTTCTCTCACTACAAAAGAAAAACTTAAACCGAATTAATTTAGTTTTGTCCTTGGTAGCGTTGAGTGAATTATATTATTCTGCATCTGGCCGTTAAACAACAATGGTCGTACGTGACACTTCATTTAGGTCCCTTAAGAGGCCGTCCCACGTTCGATTAATTGGGAAATTAGTTACAGTTCAATCTGTGTAAAAAAATGCCTTATTTATCAACTAAAAAAAAGCTACAAGATATACTTCTACATATGATTGATGTTATCAATACCTTTAAAACCACACTACATTTTCCAAGAATTATTTTTATCACTGTTGATCGCAAAAAAAAAATCTTATGTAGGCATACACTCCCGTATAACATTTGAATATAAAGTATACGCAATTACGCACAAACCAGAATACGTATCGAAGTGCGTTTTTCTGATTTCTTCAGTTAACAACATTGAAGTTAAATTCGGTTAGATTGTTTTGTTTTTCATTTAAAAATATTTATTTTTCAATTTGTTTTTAGTCTTTGAAATATGGTAAAACTGTTTTACTGGTATCACTTCTTATTCCACAGTTTTGTAAAGTATAATACCAAAAAACAACACTATAGCTACAGTAGAAACTTCATAAATTTCCTCATCCAGGGCAAATGATTCTGTTCTAGACACTAATCACATTAATGGAAATTAAATGTCATCATACTCTGGTATCTATAATGTCTGAAAAAATGGGGACTTCTTCTGAGAGCTCTGGAAAATACAAGGAATTTAGTATTAAGAAAATAGTGGCAACCCTGCATATTTAATTGTTAACAAATATCTGCTCTGTTCTCTTGAAAGTTTGCGCTGATTTTGCAACTCTTGTGCGACTCATGTTTAATAAACAAACCAATGTTTGTTTCAATCCCCCCCCCCCCCNTCCCCCCCCCCCCCCAAAAAACTTTCGAGGAAACTAACCAAGTGCATGTGTAGTCAAATTTCAAAATGAAAAATCATATCTTCTGACAACTAGAAGGGTCACCAGATCTACTTTCATGTATTGATACACCAAACAATAAAGACATACATCCACCTAGGCTTCGAATCCTGATTTCTTTGTCATCGGCAAATGAGACTAAATCATCTTCCTGTCGCTTGAGCTATAAGTTAATCAACCTGTCCTCCCTCAAATTTCCTCCTCCCTTGATTTGGGGTGCTTACGTTAGAACAGGGCTATACCCAAAGTTTATTTTGGGGGGAAGGGGGATATATATTGAGGCAATGTAAATTTCTTTAAACTATATTTGATGGTAGTGGATTTTATAAAACTAATAAGTTACTAGCTTGGGCATGGGAGAGGGATATAAAAAGTATTAGTAACAAAACTTTAGTGTGAGGGTACTGGGTTCTAAACCCCTAAACCTCCCCTACTCTCCCCCTTTTCCTTCCCACTCCGTGCGACTCTGGATAGTAAAATACTAAGGAATACCCTCTCGAAGAAATTTTCTTAATTATTTGATAATATTTTAATACGAAACAAATACTTGTAGAAGTATCATTAACTTGGTCAGCAAATAATTGGTGCTGAGGACGCTTTGTTCCTAAATATGGTTTTCCAGCCAATCTTTATTCGAATGATAGTACATTTCCATTACATTTCATCCTTATTCATTTTTCAGGTTTAAATCGAGTCCGGCGGTCGCAGAATGAAACTATGTCGCCACAAATATAATCAATAGGACTAATAATTATTAATCGGAACCCGGTTCGCTGGCCGCGTGGTCTAACGCGCTACTCTCGCAGTAGACTGGTAGACTGCCGATGACAGGGAGATTGAGGTTCGCATTTAGGTCGGGTGTACTTAGTTTTACACTTTACCTCCACGCAAATGTGGACACACTTCCTCTAAATATAACCTTCCTACTCCTTAAAACTATTGGCGTAATTAGTGCATAAGCGTATAACCCGAATGGTTAGTAAGGCCAGGTGCTTTAAAAAAATCTGAGTAAAAAAAATGCTTTCCTAGTAGTTTCCCTGGGGTTTTTCAACTCCTTTGTGTTGGCAGCAGTGTCGGCCACTCTGTTAGGTTTTGCGCTCCTCTGAAGTGGAAGGTTGATACGTAGCTGTGGAGGGGGGACACCTTATGTTATTCCACATCCTAGCTCGACGCGAGACAGACACACACTCGTAAGTTAGATGCCGCGACTTGTGTCCGTGTGGCTGTTGTCTGAGTGAGTGTGTGTGTGATTCATTGTTGTGACTCAAAGATCGCCCGCCACCGAGTTAGTTGTCATCTTGTTTGTTCTGTGTCGTGAACTGTGCCGCTGGATCAGTTTTTTTTAAAAAAAACAACGTATTGTGTGTGTGTGCTCGAGTGATACACAAATCACAATGGAATCGTGTCTCTTTGTTGTCGAAACAGTTTGATTTGCTCGTGTGCTTTTAGACAGTGTGAAGAGTACGTACACACCCTGCCTGGTATCCGGATTCTATTGTGAGTACACTTTTCAAATTGTTTTTGATTTACACTTGGCTTAGTACGCAAAACAGTTTATTTTTGATATCAGACAGCGTTATTATCGTCATTTGTCTCATAAAAGAGAAATACGTTAAAATAATACAGTAACCGGAATTAAGTCCACATTTAGAAACTAATAACGTGACTCGGATAGTTCACAGGTTTTCGTTCATCCATCTCCATATTCCTCAGTAGTTTCTGAAACGCCTTAACCTCCAAACCGACTTTTATTAGCATTTAATTTTCTCCTGACAGGATTGGTTAAGTTGGGTTAGTTTTTTTTTTTTTAATAAATGATTATTTTATTCACTTAAACACATTTAAAAAAATCAAATATTAATCTGTTTAGTGAATTACAAACTATACTAAGCTAACCATCCATGCCAGAAAAATTAAATATTTAATTATATAAACTCCATCCTCTACTCTCGTCCCCGCTCATCTATTTAATACAATTCGTAGGAACATAACTTAAGCGTTCGATAAACGCAACAATTTCGGCTAAGAACTAACTATCTGGACGATTGATTAACGACTCTTTTAAAACCCTAGTTAAAAAAACTTGATTACGTTCTTGGGTGGTCATGTCATCGTGCATGGTTGCTCGTGGAATCAAACAAAGCCTCCTCGATGGTCGAATGATCTATAACGCCATTCTCGCAATGATAACACGGCCGATGACGTGGAGACCGGGTGCACCGAAGGATGGTTTTCCTCTCTACGCAAATTTGGGTACATTTACTCTAACACATCGTGATTAGCAGGCTACATACGCGTGTCCCGAACGGGCAGTAAAACGCGGTGCTAAAAAAACAAAAAACGCAGTTTTAAGTCGAGTGTATATTTTTAGTGCAGTCCAAAAACAATTATTTCTAGCAACTGTTGTGTTAATTTCTTGAAAATTCTCTGCCAATATGGGATATAGTTGGGGAAGTTAGTATTTTTGGGTCAAGAAAAAGTTCTGGAATTCTTTTCATTAGTTTCATGGACCTCTCTGTCATGTTTTGTGAAGAGGAGGACAAAATGAGATATTTGGTCATTACTTTTCTCGCAGGGGCAGATCCAGAGCGGTGTATAAGGAGGGGGGGGGGTAAACCTTCCCCCAAGATAATTAATAACAAAAGACATAAATAAACAATTAACTTTTATGAGTTTTTTAACTCTATAATTAACTTTTTTAAATTATCTCAAACTTTGAAGGACTTTTCGGGGACCCTCCAACGGCTCTGTTCAGTCAGAGCGCAGACCCCCCGCCCCCCCCCCCCACACACAATAATTAACCATACAACATTAACCATAACAATAATTAATAACCTCCCCCACGGAAATCTTGTATACACCCCTGATAGATCCATCTCTTTCCTTTCTCCCCTGATATAAACATATAGTTAAATTCAATTTTCATTAGTAAGTCCTTATCTGACAATGTATAAAAGCCACCGGATTTATTTTAACATAGTCATACGTCAAGCCATATTATCTGCATTTGTAACTTTTAATAGCTATTATCGATACCTATAAAATAACAATAATAAAGTAAAATGTTATCAATTTTTGCCTAAAGATATAGTGTTTGTATTTCCTTAAAGGCCCTTCCCACGAAAATTGGTCTCTAGTGAAGGACTCGAGTCTTCCAGAAACTTATGCAACATTCCAGGGTTCGAAGGTCGCTACTATTGATCGAACTTGGACCAGTGTGGAGGGAGACGGATGGATGCACGCACGCACGCGCACCGATCCTGGTGACAAACGGTGTCATTTCATTTTGAGACTTAATTAGTTGAGAAATGATAACGTATTCAGGTTGCGACACCCTTCTGGCTCGAACCATTGTTCCTTATAAGAGAGAATAGTTCTGTCGTGCATTGGCAAGGTTTAGTCAAGTCATAACTTACTGACCCCCTTTTCTTTTATCAGCTGATATGTATAAGAGTTTTATCTTTAAGGTTGGATGGAAGGGAAACCGAGATAAGAACTGCGTTTTTTTCCTTCAGTAGTAATATCAACAGTTCATGAATATTTGGGGGTTCCCCCAAAATGTGGTCACACTCCCTCCGCGAAAATGAGGATACACTTACTCTAAAATGCAACCTTCATCATCTCTAGCACGTTGTCGAAATTAGTGTAAATGCGTACAAACCGAACGGGTAGTGGGACGCAGTGAAAAAGAAAAAGAAGTCTATTGTCATCTCCCTTTGATTGGAATTATTTCATTGGACCCATTTGGGGGGAAGTGGATGCGTGAACTTGAGGGAGACCCACGCCCTCCACAGTGAATGGTCACCCTGACCCGAATAGCGCGTTGATGATTGTCCCAGTGATTGTGTCTCGGCCCTGGCCTGAGTTAATAGGTCTGGACTACGAAATTACAGACGCGTCCATCGGGAAGTTGAGTTTTCTCATCTGATCACGCCGGGTAGTGTCTTTGAGGACATTGTACGTACCCCAGACCCGTGACCTCGCTGTGACCTCTGACACCGTTTGGAGACGGTTCTGTCCACGCGTCGCGCGTTGTTTTATTAGTCGTGAGTAGAGGCTTGGCCATGGAGAAAAATATATCATGTGTGATTTATCTGTCGGCGTAGTTACTGATTTTGGTCGAGAGCATTGAGTTAACCGATTGGGTTGGAATTTTATTTTTACGTGGTGCTTTAACAGGCGAGATTACTTCGGATTTTCATCAGAAAGCTTCTTTATCCTTAAAGTTCAAAGTAGAGTATCCAACACCGAGAAAATAGTTTAAAATTGATAAACTCAGAACGTCTTGGCATATAAATGGATATGAAAGAAATTATAGATTTTTTTTATCTGATTAGGTTTTTCTTATTAAGTCAAGTTCACACACACAAACATTGGAGTTCGCTATTTTCCGGTCTTTTGGGATGATGATGGGGATGGAGAGCTAATTTAAGCGTCAGTAAAATCCTTTCTCCATTTGCACCCCCTCCCCTCAAATGTTTGATTAAAAATAGTAGGTACCGTTAGTTGAAAACCAAGGTAATTTTGTGTCCCTGTAAATCTCCAGTCGGTTTCGAAAGAACAAGTAGTACACTATCGATTTTATAAATTTCATTATTTTCGCCACACATTTATGAAAGCCGTGTCTTGAAAAATTTGTTGGATAATATATTAAAGGATTGTCAGAGATTGGTGATATTTAGCTTACAGCAGTCGAAACTGATACCATCTGTCAAAAATGCGATCTGCAAACATATCCCATGTTGTATACATGCATAAGGATATATCTAAAGTGGAATCGCCGAAGAAAGAAAGGTTTAGAAAATATTTTTTTTTTTCCTGTCAAAACTACCTTCATTAATATTATTCTATCGGCATTCGGCATTGATACTATATGTTTTTGAGTGATAGCTCTTCATATTATTTGGGCTCATGAAAGTTGTTTTTAATAACTTTCCTGACCGTCAGATACAGCCCAATGTTAATAAAAAGAGCCCTTATGACATCTATTTTACGTATCTAAAACTCAGCCTATGTGATCTGCAACTGTCACTTTTGATAGATATTATCAATACCCATTAAAAAACACTAATACAATTGTAAAATGAACTCTCGGTGTTGACTGCAAACAAATATGTTTGTACCGTCTAAAAGTTTCTTTGAAAGAAAATACTCATGTACCCTACGCTGGCATGGCGATTCCATGGTGGTAAGTAACTCTTTGAACTGTCATAAAAGCTATTACACCGGTACAGGTGCATACAACCCAGTGTGGTAGGATTGCAACCAACTCGACGGTATCTCACTCTGGAGTGACGTCACCACGGTTCGGGACAGCTTGTCGCGCGGCCTGCACCGCGAGTTTGATATTGATCGGTCCTCCGGTGTTGCCTCTCGACCCGATCCTCGCCGTCCACCCCGACACGCCCCTCTGCCTGCGTTTGTACGTGTAGCTCGTAGGGAACGCCCGGCGCTCGTTTTGGAAGCATCTTAGGGGGGGGGGCAACTTTCTTAACATTGTATCAACAGGTTTTCCACGAACCGGGAAAACGCCGGAAATTTTTAATGTGTCGAAAAAACAGGTTAAACACAGGAATTCCACAAAAAAACCTTGAAAAATACTGAAATATTTGCGACGTTTGAACATTCAACTTCAAGATAACCAGCTTCGGTGGCCGAATGGTCTAAGGCGTCATTCTCGCAATAGACTGGACTGCTGATGACCGGGAGATCGGGGTTCGATCCCTGTCGGATGCGCTGAGGGTGTTTTTTTTACCTAAACGTGCTTTACATACACGCTTCCTCCGTACTAATACGGGTACACTTAATCTAAATTCAACTTTGCTCAGCTCTAACACATTTGCGGAATTAGTACATAGGCGTACAACCCAAACGGATAATATGACGTGGTGCTAAAAAAAACTTAGCAGACCTTTAAATATGAAGAAAAATGGAACTGAAAAATTAAACACGAGTATTCGAACACACATATTATAGTTCCTTCTCCCTCAATCATTGGGTGACGTAACAACTTTGTAAATTTCCTTAATCGAGTTAAAATCACCGATAACATTACTTCAACGAAATACATATTTTGGAAAAAGAAAAAAAAAAATCGTGTCTCCAAACTACTGTTTAAAGTGCCTGGAAAAGTGAGACTGCCTTGTGGAAAATACAGGGAAATTAATATTTAAAGAGTAGTGGTAGCTCTGTATAAGCAGGATTTTGGCAGGAAGGACCACTTATAAAATAAAAACATACATTTTTGCGCCCAACATTTTATTTGATTACCTATACTATTGGTGTTAAATTACTCGCTTTGGTGGCCACATGGTCTAACACGCTACTCTCGTGTTAGACTAGATTACCGAAGACAATGAGATTGGGGTTCAATCTCGGTCGGATGCACTGAGGGTGGTGTTTCCTCAATGGTTTTACACACTCTCACAACGCAAATTCGGGTGCACTTACTCTAAATTATACCTTCCTAATCCCTAACATATTAATGTAAATAATTCTAGTGATATTAATTATTAGTGTAAATAGTACATAGGAGTATAACCCGAACGGGTAGTAAGACGCAGTGTTAAAAAAATTAGTGTTATTTTATAGCTGTTGATAATACCTATCCATCAAAAGCGACAACTTAAGATCACAGGACAGTATTTTGCAAGATGTAAAACTGATTGCAGATTATGGAGTCCATATTCACTTTACACAAGTCTTGCGTTCAAGGCGAGCATTATTAACGGCTTAATATAAGGAGTAAGGACGAGGAAGGCTGTTAAGAATTTCACCGGCATTAGCATAGGAGAGATCATGGCAATACCATGATGCTAAAGTAAGTGTGGAAAACCACCGCCACCATACACTCTCTTGTGAATTTAACGCCTTAAGACCGTGGGACCACCAATGCATGTAATTAAAGGGACACTGTACCAGGTGATTTTTCCAAATTAAAGCGTATTCAATGTCATTTGGGCAAAATACCTTTTAATATAATTGAATTGTCAACTCCTGCAATATAGCTAGTTTGGATGATTTATGCCTACTCCCGACTTTATCTTTCATCGAAAACATTATACAACTCTTTGAAGCGTTCTTAATCATCTCATTTTAGTTAACTCTAATCAATGTAGTTTAGGTCTTGTTTTCTTTCGGTCCGTTCGGATTTTGAAATACATTAATTAGGCCTATAAAAAGACTGATGAATGTTATCTCAACGATTCATCCACACCGGTGTGTTGCGGAGCGGATTCGTCTAGCCGGTCATTGATTTATTTCTCTAACCATATTTATTGTTTCTAAGTGAATTAAAAAAAATTAATAGCGTTACATGTTTATTACCGTCACCAATACGTTTTTATTTTCTTGTGGTATACGATGTTTGCTGCACAATGCAGCTAGGCCCCTAGATTAATGAAAGTTCGGACTACACTGACTTGATGAAATTGGCAATGTGGTAGCAGAATTTAGTGTTCACTTGAGCTCTCTAATTGATTTTTTTTTTTGTTCTGAAAGTCATCTAAGCTTATTGAAGGACGAAATCTGGTCATCGTATGGCAGTTATTGTACGTCAGGAAGTGTTGAGCGAACCAACGTGCGTGGGCGATGTCTGGATATTGAAGGCCACAACCGGCTAATCGGACGATTAGATAGGGTTCCCGTGAAAGATATATATCTGATAAATAATTGTAGTTCTCCTTAGATATCTGGCCGATGTATATTGTCTAGTCGGATCGCCACGAATATAACCTTTTCGAACACAAGATAAAAAAAAACATACATTTATTTTAAACTATAAATTTAGCTCTATATTAATCCCTACAGAGATCCAAACACTTGACAGTATTAATAGCTTATATTCAAGCGAATATTATTCTTTAATACATAACTGCTCCACTTAATATTATTTTTATTTCTCTTTGCCATTTAAATTGTCGTGGACTAGATACATAGGTAAAATTATTCTGTCAGCAAGATTCTGGTACGTTTATTGAACGGATAAAACAATTCTGTTATCATCTATCAGTAGGCTTATAGTATTCCGATCTTGCAATATCGTGCGTTTCTATTACCGATCAGATGCAATAGAGAGGTATTTTCCCTTCATCGTCTCTCTAGTGATAGTATATTTTATATAGCATTCTTGAAGATGAAGGTAGTTTGATAATAAATGCTCTCGCATTAGTGTAACGAGAGGATGGGGAAAAAAATAGCCTGTGGAAACCCCCATCCCCCTTTGACTCTTGTTTGGTCAGCCGGGATTCATAACCCCTCCCGACCTCCTTGTAACCTTTTATCATGCGATCATAATGACTTACAAGGTATGGCCACCGGCATAGGTAAAACATTCGTCACCATCACCCTGTTTCTTTTGGTTATACAGTTAAAGAAAATCGACCAATAGTTTAAGGTCGACTAAAAAGATAAAGAAGAGACTACTGTTGTACATAATTGAAGCTGCCACGCATTCTGAAGTAGATGTGACCTCGCCTACTATACTTAAGTTTGGTTCTGGGATATTGTTCGCCGGGCTTTCAAAACCGATTTTAATGGAAGGTCTTCTTTGTACCGGCTGGTATTTTAACCGTGTTTACATTGTCTGAACACAGAGGCGCGTCTTTCGCAGACTCACGCCCTACTTACCCCATGGGCAGTTCAGTTCGTCTTCCAAAACTAAAAGAATACCTTCCGCAATAATTATGCCCTTCTTCAAATACATGGTAGGTCCCCAATTTCTCTTGAGCGGTTTGAAGGACACGCCTTCCTCATGTCATGTTCACGACAAAAAAAACACACTTCACACGTAATTATTAATTTTCTTGACAGGAGCGACGAACAGATGGTTGGTTCTCTCTCTCTTTCTCCTTTCTTTACGGTGCGTACTTTTATAGTTAGTAGTTGAGTGGTGACTGCGTCCCACTTTCTTGCAGTAAAGATGATTGACCCCCGAGGTCACCGACCCTTCTTTTTCTATCGCCCCTGTCGCAATCATGTGGAGATGATCACGACCTTGCAGATTCCCATGACCTCGCCTGGACCGGGGAGGACGTGTAGTCTGGATCACCACCATGTTTGGTTATGGAAGGGTTGCGTCGTGTTTGCTCGTAAGCTCGTGATCCTCCTTTGTTTATTATTGGGTTCTGGTAAGGCCTGATTCACACGCACTACTTAAATATAGGCCAATGCACCCTGTAATTGGTAAGAGCACGCTATTTGGTTTGGCTTTGTAGTAGAATTTTGGTAAGAAAAAACTTATTTTTAAGTATACGCACTTTTTGTGGTCAAAATTGATAGCGTTTTATTTTTTTAGAAATACTGAGATTAGTGAGATCATGTTTTAACTTGAGTATTTGGTATTTCGTCTGTCTGTCCGATCTTTGTTGCGTGATAACTGTCAAATGCGTGGGCAAATTTGAACGCAAGTTGACAGGGAGATTTTTTTGATTTTGACCTTGGTGGCCTTAGGGTAAAGTTCTCGCCTCAGGACCCCGATGTTCATAGGCTCAAACCCAGACGAGGTCGACGGTTTTTTCTTGAGCGATAAAAATCTGAAGCACGACTTCCTTTTGGAGGGGAAGTAAATCCGCTGGTCCCGTGTTGATTGTGATTTGTGAAAGCACCTTTCCGTCAAATTTGGTCGGTTATTTCGTGCTCGCTCATAGAAATTTATCGTGGAAGGCAACGGGGAACCCACCACACGTCTTGAATTCCCTTAGATTTCTACCAAATGATGCGGGTAGCACTAACCAGCTGAAGTGCATGCCTAGCTCCGGATGGATAGAAATCACATCAGACCACTCTTTGGATTGTTGACTTAAGAAGATTATTTTGGCCCTTTCTTTTAAGTTATAAGTTATAATTTTTCACTATGGTGGTCGTTCAACAGGCTTAGCTCATCTAAAGGGATTTGAATTTTTAATTCTAGGCAATCGAGCGAGTTCCTAGGGCATATTTAAAAAAATAATTAAATATATTGCGAGGCATCTTACAACTACACCTTGGAAATTACGGTAACTCTTTATTAATATAATGAACTATTATAGTTTATAGTATTGATTTGTTTACTTTACAACTTAATCACCAAGGAAAATTATCTACTTTATATCCATGGATAATTACAGGAGGTATTTAAACTTGAAATCCATGATAAACTTTAAATACTGTTGTAACGATAAGAACATGACATAATTCTTAGAATGTACTAAGCATTGTTTGAATGGAGGGAGCGAGGTCTACTTTTCACAGAACTACTACTATTAGTCTTATTTTATAGGTATTGAAAACAGCTATTAAAAGAGTCAGCCGAATATTTTATAACTTGATGTATGAATTTGTGAAAGTAGATCGACTGACTTTTCTTGTTTTCAAATAGGATTCTTCCAGAGAAAATTGGGCTGTCCTTCTTTCTTTCTTGCCACTTCCTCTCTACACACTTCTATCATAACTCATCGATAGACCAACAACTGTTAACGTTCTTTCATATTGAATTCAGGGAGATTTCTGACAAAAACTAGCGTATGATTTTGAATTCGATTTCTTATATTTATACAGTCAGATATAATAGATTAATCGATAGCGCGTGTCTATTTAACTAAAAGTCTAGGGTACGGTTGGTTAAATTTGTTTCACCTTTAACGTTGATGACTTGTCGATACTATGTTTGTTTTAGAGTTAAGCTAGTTTTTAAGTCGTTTGCTGTTTTTAATAAAGGATACAGTTTATCAAAATACTTATAAGGTTGCGTAGGCTTAGCTACAGTCAGATTTAGATAGGAAGAAACTGTTTTGACAGTAACAAAATTTACTAAAACAATTTACATATTTATCATAGTTATACGTCAGGTTATGAAATCTGCAGCCGTCACTTTATGAAATAACGTATCAACCAATAAAATAACACAATTAAAATCAAATAATATCAATCTGGACAGCAAAAAGTTTCTTCCGACTAAAATCGCACCATATAATATATGAAAGTCCTACGTGATTAATTACTTTTGAAGAGCTCACATTGAATGTTGTATGGTTTAAACAATATAGCCTAAATTGTGTTTTGGTGTTGCTTTGCTACGCAGGCAATAGGGGAGCGGTAAGTCAAAATACTCCCATTGTCCACCTTAGCACGTGGGTGGGACTATAGAGGTCATTGCTCTCCTCCCCTCTCGGGTCACGTGGTCAATAAGTCCTGCGAGGAGCCAGCCTAGTTGACATCTGATCGCCAACATCGATTTTTGGCGCAATAATGTTGCCTGTCTGTGAAGGAGGATCTGATTGATTTTTAACTACAGCATAGGTTTGGATTAGAACTGGAGCCTCTTGGAGGGAATCCGTCTAATGTCCATTCAGTTGTCAGAGGGGGCTTATTTTATTTATTTCCTGGAGTTGAACATTGGTAGTTTAATCACTAGGAGTTTGTTGAATATCTTTATGCATTTTTTTCCCCATCTGGCTAAAAGCACTAATGCGAAAACTGTGTCTTTCACATTTTTTTCAACCAATCGATATATCTGGGATATATGATGGGTCATCTATTATTCCAGGCACAGGCAACCTTTTAATAGTGTTGTAAAGTCGCTCAGCGTGCCAACCAACCTAAGCCCACCCAAGTCGTTTATATTTGTGTACTATTCAACTAGTACGTACAGCTATTAAAACAAATCGAAGTAGATCTTGTAATATTTATTTCCAAACTATAAACTTCCTTTACCATTGCCCCATTAGCGTAATTAATGTGGAAAGCCCTGTAAGATAATGTAGAGGGAAGAAAGCTACACTTTTCAAATCTATAGTAAGATTTTGATAGAAAGGAGCTTTTATAAAAATAGTTTTTGTTTTTTGAGGTCAACATTGATACAATTTTATTCTCTTGTTAGTATTATTCCATAGGTATTGATATTTTACAATATATTCGATCTCGCGACAATTTTCAGTCGATCATCGTTGAGTTTTCTAAACTAGCAAATATATCAAGTACTTTCAAACTATATTCGAGTGTTACTATAATAACTTTTATAGGTTACAATCGGTAATTTTATAAGAAAATTGGGAGACCTGGTGGCCTAGGGTTAAGGTGACAGACTTCTGTGCTGGCGGCCGGGGTTCAATCCTCGGTCCCGGCACAAATTTATCTGATTACCAAACCCTTCCTTCACCTCTGACAAGACATCTTGTGGATGTGGGGAATACCAGGCCCCCACCGTGGTTCGAATTCCACGTTAAGCTGTAGGTCCTCCATTTCATCTCACAATCACCCTACCATTACACATTAGCGTAAGTGCGTACAACCCAAACGGATAGCAAGACGCGGTGCTAATAATAATATAAGAAAATTAAATAATCTAGTATGAAAATGTACTTTTTTTGTTTAGAAAGTTGAGGAGGACTTAAGTATTTGAGGAAAAATTAAATTTAAGGAAAATTATAAGAAGCATGATCAAACAACACAAACATAAGTAGAGTGGAGAAACAATGGGCGATCGCGAAAACTTTTAATACATTTATAGGTAGATAGGGGCCTAAATAGGTTGTCGTCCCAAGTCCTAGGACCCAGCATATTGTATGTTGTACTATGGCTAGAAATAAGCACCAATTTTAAACAGTTTCTTCTTTTACCCAGGGGTCTATTTTTATACAGGACATTGGGAATGTGTGTGTGTAATATTTTGGCCCGTGAGATAGAATCCTCAGGTGTCCCCCGGCGCTTCTGCACGTCATATAGGCCTACATTCATCTGTCTCGTGAAAGACGTGGAAATCTATTATTGATCTATTTTTCTTATTTAAGGGCGTTGGCCTTTGGATGATTTCGAAGCTAAATTTGGTTGCGGGTTGCTTCCTAACTTGCACCGAGAACGCAAAGCACTATCACACTATAGACGTCAAGTATGAAAATGTAAATAAAAGGACAACGTATTTTCGGTCACTGTTGACATCGATACATTTTTTTCCCCTCCAAGCTTACTTTCCTACTGCATTTCCACTCTACAGTCCAATTTTCATAAGAAGAATCTTATCTGAAAGCTAGAAAAGTTTCACAAACTCATAAGTCAAGTCTTATTTATTAAGACTTATAAAATTACACTAATATGTTATCAATTATAGCTGCAATAAAAAAGTATATATTTTATAAAGGTTTATTCCTACAGAAATCGTACTATATTTACCATCGTATGATACTTGCACTATAGTGCCATGACCACTCCGCCACCTTCGCTGGAATTGCTCAAATCAATACAAAGGTACGCCTGCATCTTCTAGGGTCATCTCGTAGGTTCAGTTCAGTAGGACTTTCTGTGACCTGGCTAGAAAATTGTAGGCCCTTTCGCTCTCGCTCATAGAAATTCTCTAGGGCTGATATATCATTCTGTTAAGAAAGTTAACGTTAAATACCTCATAAATTAAAAAAAAACTAATTACGCTAATGGGTTAAGGATGAGGAAGGTTGAATTTGAGACGAAGTGGAGAGATTGCTCGGAGGGAGATTATAAAAAATATTTAGGAAAAACCACTTCTCAATCCACCCGACCGGGATTCAAAACCTGATATTCCCGGTATTGCTGTTTGGATATTGAAATTTTCCACTCTGAAAAGTACAAAAATCCACATTGATAGTTAAGACCTTAATGCTTGATAAACGGGAGTTAACTCAGTAGTATAGGAACAATGAACATATTGTAGGGTCTATCTTTGTTGATCAAATGATATCATTTGATAGGGATCACAACACATTGTATTGGCGTTTGTTCTCTTATCGACGTAGAGCTCCACCCATTGACGTTATAAACCCACTTGGTTTATGGCGTTTATTATTTTCTGTGTATTTGACTGCAGCAATTTGCGTTAAATCTAGAAAATGTTTATAAATTCACATTTTCACCCATGCTTTTCTTAATTTATTTAGCTCCAAGTGTGTTGTTTGTCTGTCCCCCCCTCCCCATTTTGGAGAAAACCTTATTTTGAAATAGCAAACCACTATTTAAATATTGAGAAACTGATGAAAGTGTGCATGGCGGCCCTCTTATATTTACATAGGTGGTAGCTGGTTGATTTCTGATTGTGTTGTAATGTCCGTCTACTCCGTCATGAAGTGGTTCAGTGAATCACAGTCCGTGCAAGGTAGGCCGGTTGTGGAGTTAGTGACGTCAGTCGACGTCCCACCTAGGGGTACCACCAGTCTCACCGTATTTTACCTTTTGAAACATTTTGTGAGTCACATCAAGTCGGAGAGGTGAGCGGCGATAAGAGAACTCTCGCTTTATTTAGAGGGTCATTGTGGTATTTGACATCTTCCTAAAAGGGGAAAAAAGGGAGAATTTACTTGATCGGTTGTTGTTATTGTTATTTGAAGGTGAGATTTTAAGGGACGCGATAAAATATGTGTTTTTGCATATTTTTTTTTAGAGCAAACAACGCACTTTGGCAAAATTAATCAAATATAGCTCCAATACAAACGCAGAGTTTAATTTTCTTCACATGGTAATCTCAAAAGTTAATGAATAACTGCCATGAGCAATAAAATGAGCATTTTAGCGTTTGATTAGAAACATTTTAAATGAAGAGAATAAAATTATCAAATTTTAGGACACCCTTGAAATATATTCAAGAACTGTTATCACTATGTCAAGAAAATTAAACTCTACGTTTCTATTGGAGCAATATTTTATCTTTTTTTTTTAATAACGCGTAATTCCAACCATACCACGTTCTGAACAGACTGATCATATCAGCACACGACTTACAAACTAAAATCTATAAACAATCTTTAACAGAGACAGCAAACAGCCCTCCCGACCGTTAATTCATTACTTTGAAGAGGGATAACTCTTATTTCACCAATGATGAATTTTTTGAGCATGCCAAGACTCGAGTCAGGGATCGAGGCAGACACGCTACCGACTAATCAAAGGTGTCGAGACTGCTCAGATTCTTTTTAGCACCGGTTCTTACTACCCGTTAGGGTTATACGCAAAAGTACTAAGTACACTAAATGTGTTAGGGATTAGAAAGGTTTTAATTAAGAGGAAGTTCACCCGCATTTGCATGGAGGGGAGGGGAAACCATTTAGGAAAACCACCCTCGGTGCATCTGATGGAATCGAACCCCGATATTCCGTCTTCGGCAGTCCCATCCAACACGAGTAGCGCGTTAGACCACGTGGCCACCGAAGCAGGTTGCTCAGCTGTTGTTTTGGATTAAAATTAAAAGTTAAGACTTAAATAAATTGCTCTAGAAATATATATAAAAATTGACTTTATAGAATAAATTAAATTGTTAGATCTCTTAATTGAAATTACAAGTCAAAATGTACAATTTAACTATACTTCTGGTGAAAAAACATAGTGTAAGATATGAACATTTAAACACAATTACAATGCATCATCAACTAGACCATAAACGAGTTGATGAAAAGTCTAAAACATAGGTTGACACGTTGATGTTGTTTTAGAAATAAATCTAGGGATTCTTTTTTCTCTCTTTGAGTGTTTTTTTTACATATACATGGTTTAACATGCACGCGAAAAAAAAGGCGTCTATCAAGTCTTGTCTGGTTTTTCGTTAACTTAACAGCTTAGGTTTGAATCCCGGCTGGTTACGCTGGTGATGGTTTTACACCTAATATGATTTTATTCCCATGATATCATAAGTTTTTATAAATTCTAGATAGATACATAACTCCACGGACTTTTTTTAATCCTGACAGGAAGAGACTGTGCGAAGCTTCAAAATTTCGAATCCGAATAAACTTAAGATACGATTTGAAATCCCTAATCTTAATATTGAAATATTCAAAGCACATTTAGAATGTAAAATCTAGATAGATTCCAAATCTGGATTCTACCTAATATAATTTAAAATCGTTATGTAAAATTCAAACTTCTGAAGATTTTAAAAATTGAAACTGACACTTGTCTGTAATTAACGAGTTAATTATAACATTTCAATTAATACATATGTCCGTAATTAAGTTTTATTTATTTAAAACAATTTTATCATAAAATATTCTATTTGGATTCAATTAGAAAATTTTCAAAAACTTATTTTATTCTGAATCTATTCGAGTTGGTAAGCAAAGATTCTGAAATGAAACTCCTTGATTCACAAAGTCTTAAATACAATTTTTTTTTTAAAGGACAGCACAGTCTGAAAATAATTTGTTGGTATTTATTATCCCATGGCTTAAGGCGTCACTCTCGTGTTAAACTGGCCTGCTGAAGACGGTGAAATAGGGGCTCGAATCCTGGTTGGGTCTACTGAGGGTGGTTTTCCTAAATGGTTTTACTCTCCTTTCACGCAAATTTGGGTAGATTATATCTAAAATGCTTTCTTTATCATCCCTCAATCCGAACAAGCTGTGAGGCATCGTTATGAGACAAAAAAACTATCTATAGAATAAAGCTAACTTTTTAAATCAAGATTTGTTTTTACCAAGTTTAAGTAAAGCTATGAAAACAAGCATTGAGTGGAGACTAATTTTATATATTTTTAAAAGTATTTGTACACTCTGGAGCTTAAAACTGGCTATCAACGACTCTATTTAGCCTAAGAAGACAGAATAAAGACGGCGAATTTTGTGAGAAACTGTACTCAGCATTCGCCTAAAAGGAAGTCGGAGAGAAAACACATTTCGGGTAAACTGTGCAGCCGGTTAGTATCGAACTCCGACCTCTTGATGACTCAAGCTAGTCGTGCCGACAGCTCGCCTAAGCCGGCCGATGTGGAAGATCTCTTCTAGCTCGCCAACAAGATTTCCAAAATGTAGATTTTTTATTTAGTTTTTTTTTAAATATTGTAATGTTCCTTTGAGTTAAGTTTGTATGTGTGTGATGGCGTTCTTGTCTTTCGCTAATGCACATCTTAGTACCATATACAGCACGCATGTTGTCGAATAATTAATGTAATTGTTTCCTGTCCATCTTTTTTTTTTTAAGTGAAATCCACTTTCATGACGATTTTTGTAATACTGGAAACGTTGGGACATCGTGTTTGGCCTTGGTCTGTTTTTCTCTAAATAAGTTTAAAATGTTCCATTCAAAAGGTTAAATTATATGTTATACTTTATTGAGAAAAACATTTTGTTTATTAAAAGTGTGCTTTGTAATTATTTGGATGGAAAATAATTACATGTGATTATTTCTTGTCGATCCCTCCCTCTAAGCTTCGCGGCAAAGGAGTAATACTAAACTAAGTCACTCCTTTAATATCAAGCTACTTAAAGAACTGATGATTAAACTGTTCGACACCTTGACTGATTCGGTAGACTGATATAAAAGTATCGGATTCAAATACGGCGAGGTTTTAAAATTGTCGCTGAGAAACTATGTGTACGATCGTTTTGGTTTTGTGTTAAATTCATGGCCTCGAGTCTTTTTTGTTTTTAAAATTTAACATGTACTTTATGTCCTCATGTCTGTAACAAAGGTTGCCTTTAAATGTTTTTTTTTACTTTTTAACACTTGCATCTGTGGACACGTGAACTAAAGGTCAGGCTCATCTAGTCTGGTTGGCTGGGGACGGGATGATTGGGGCTCAAATCCCGGCTGATCTGCCTCGGTGACCACATGGTATAAGGCGTCACTCTAAATATAATCTTTCTGATTACTAATTAGTACATAACCGTATAACCCGAACGGGTAGTAAAACGTGGTGATAAGTTTTTTTTCTTGGCACTGCGTCTTACTACCTGTTCCGTCTATACGTGTATGTACTAATTAAATTACTCTAATGAGTTAGAGATGAGGAAGGCTGAATATAGAGGAAGTTTACCCGCATTTGCTTGGGAGAGTGGAAAACCATTTTGTAAAATACACCCGACAGGGATTCGAACCTCGATCTCCGTCATCGGCAGTCTAGTCTGATATGCGAGCGACGCCTTAGACCATGTGGTCATCAAAGAAGGTAACAAGAAAAATAGAATTAAACTTTTAAAAAAATGTGGAGTTTAATGTGCAATTTATAACTCAACTGATTATATCAGCGCATACAAACTAACTTAACTTTTAGAACATCCAAAAATCAGTCGTCTTACCTTATTTCATTACTAGGAAAGAGGAACTCCCGATTCTCTCTACGGTAATTTATGTCGGCCATCGAACCTATGGCTCTATAGGTAGGCGTGCTACCGATGGAATCAAGGTGGTGTCGTGGCAGTTAAACTTGCACCCAAACGCTCCATGGTTCCTTTTTCCTTGACTTATCTCTTGTTCGGTTACTGTGGCTTACTTTGTTTATCTTGCCTTGCCCCATTTTTGTCGCGTGCAGTTTTACAATGTTTACACACTTCTTCATCAAGCGATCAGTTTATGAAGTATATGCTCTGCTTCTTTGCTGCTTGCGTCATAGCTTCGTATAGGCGAGCATGTGTGGTCCTTGTGAGCGTTGCTTTTTGGCTGTTACGTACATTATTAATTTTTTTTAAGTTTTTTTTTATCACCGTGTCTTAGTACTCTTTCGGGTTATACGCTTATGTACTAATTACCCTAATGATTTTAGGGATTATGAAGGTTATATTTAGAGGAAGTGTACCTGAAATTGCGTGGAGAGAGTGTGGAAAGACCACCCTCAGTATACCCTACCGATATTCGAACCTCGATCTAGCCGTCATCTGTGATCTAGTCTAGTGAGTTCATTATTTAGTTCGAGTTTGTACACTATAGTAGGATTTTGGTAGGACCACCACTATGAATTATAAAAGTTACCAAAACTACTTATAGATATTTTATTTATTTGAGGTATTTAACGTGCACTTTCTGGTCCGAACTAATTACATTAGCACACGAAAACTTCTATGAGCGAGTGTGAAAGGGTCCACCAATTTTGCTGGAAAAGGTATTTTCACACATATACTCCAGGGTGCTTTTTTACATGCCACAATCGACATGGGACCGACGCGACGGCCTTACTTCTCCGAAGAAATATGTGCTACAGTTTTTTATCGCTCAAGAAAATTCCGTCGACCCCAGTTCGGTTCAATCCCATGAACATCGGGCTCTGAGGCGAGCACTTTACCCCAAAACTACCGAGGTCAACTAAAAAAAATCCAGAACGGAAAATTTCTCGGCTTACACCTCTAGATTAGTGGCAAGAGAGCTGGGGGGAGGGGGGACATTTGACCAAAACCGTGGTTTTTATGGATGCCTCCGGCGGGTCTTTGCACACCGCTGTGATTGACGTCCTAGTACTTCTGTTCCAGCGTTAACAAGACGTCCGTCCTGTCAGCTAAACACCCACTCGCCTCTGTTATCGAGACACGCGTAGAGGGTCAGTCATTGCTCCTGCTTCCCGCCGTGGATGAATCACAAGACGATCCCTCGCAATGTGCAAACAGTGACAGTAAGTTTTTAAACGACGATATCTCACGAACCTGCAATCGAGCTTGCTCCGCATTGAGCCCTATCTATAAACCGATGACATTATGTTCGGACGGTTTCTCAAATTGCAGACATCGGCCTAACGGAGTACTGAGGCGCGTGACTTAGGCCTATATTCAGAAATTTAGCGTTATTTAAGAAAAGGGTTTTAATTTCAAAATGTTTCACGACAAAATAAAGGTATTTTTTTTATCAACAAGTCCCTAGCATTACAAAGTAAAAAACTAACGTTTGAAGTTTTATTAACGAAAAAACACGAAAAAGTAAAACTACCCCATTTTCAACTACGTGAAATGTCGTAGTTCTGAGTAATAAGTAAGCCATTTTTACTAGGGCCACAACGATATTACCATCGTATGAAACATATTGTTTCTAAAGTAGGTCCTATATAATTATTCAACGGTAACATATAATACATTCACGACCTTAGTTTTATTAGGATGACTGCTCAAAAAATTACTTGAAATAATCCCTAATCCATCCCTACGCCAACAGCGGACATCTATCACTTTGGATGACTGTAATGGAAACGTATGGTAATGTATTAATTTGATAGATAACCACAGTGATTTAGGCCAATATTATTTATATGTTTGATGTCGGGCACAAAGCCTATTTATCGTCTTATTCCACTTAAAAAACTTATTATTCACATCACTTTCACAAAAGGTTTAACTAGCATAGCTTTAAAATGGCGACCGACGAATTAAAAAAATGTGATTGAACGTGACTGAAACAAGTTCTTTACAATGATGCACCCACGCAGTGGATACAAATATTCTATTCAGTTAAATATCTCGAAATACGATAAAATAATAAGGAAATAGTTTATTATATATATACACGAGGCCTGTATTTAAAGGTATTAATGTATGAACTATATTACACATCATATATAACATTCCAAAACGGAGATTAAGTAGTAGTAATTATGTTTAAAATATTGTTTCGGGTTGGGTAAAAAATAAATGATTAAAAGTTATGAAACAATGTAAGAAAACTTAAGTTTACGTTATTTTAAATGTAAAATATAACATATTTTTAAAAAACTTAACACTTATAACAAAACAGTTAACTTTTACAATTGTTGGCAACCCAAAACCTAAACATATGATTTTTGAACTGTCATCCAGGTAAACCATATCATGGAACAGACTCTATATAACTACAGTAGCCCCATGACTTCTTTGGTGCTGACTGAGAGCTGACGGCTTTGAGAAGTTACCAGACCAAATTATATATCCCTACGCCGAACCACATGATCTGCAAAAACATGTGTTTAGCAGCTGTCACTTCTGACAGTCAACATTTAGGTATATACCTAAATGTTGACTGTCAGAAGTCAGCTGTAAGCTGTCAGTCAGCACCAAAGAAGCCACGGGGATACTGTAACACATATTCCCACTCTGCAGGATTTGCCCACATAATTATGAAGCAAGAAAGGTCTTTTTCCCTACCAATATCCTATTATATAATATATTTCTGGTAGGGAAAAAGGCCTTTCAGAAAACAATTCCTACGGTGAACAGACTTTACTAATTATGTGGAATATTAGATGAACGCGGGTGGTGGGCACTTCCAGCATCTTATATGAGCCATTCCTTCTTGTCATGGACCAGGGTACGTTTTACATTATTCAAGTGTGACTTTCTAATCACGAGTTAATTTTTACAAAAAAATAGGTGTTGAGTCCCGAGTGAATCTCCTGTATATTATTCGTCGTTCTCACCTCACATCTCTCGAACTGAATTGGTTTATTCGATTTGCCAGTTTCGGATAGAACATCAATAACGTTTTTCTCGAGAGTTTTTTTCTCTTAGCACCGCTTCTTACTACCCTTTCGGCCTACGTTTGTGTACTAATAACTCTAATGTGTCTAGGATAAGTAAGGTTGCATTTAGAGAAAATGTACCCGTATTTGCGTGAAGGGAAAGGGGAAAATCATTTAGAAAAAAACCCTCAGTATACCCGGCCGGCATTCGAAACACAATCTCCCAGTCATCGGCAGTCTTACTCTATTGAGAGATTGACGCCTTAAACTATCGTTCGGTCACTGACTGAATTTATCTGACTTGCAGAGGATTCAGCAAACAAATTATAAAGAAGACAAAAGTCTTATTACTATGTGATATTGACATTTTTTGCTCGGTATTTTTCTAACAGGTTCGTCAAAGTTTTTTTAAGCTCAAATGGCTTGCAATATCTAAGAGATTACCGACCCCTGCCTAGGACCAAGCTACCACCTAAGCGGATTTTTCTCCAGAGTTAAAAAAAAAATCGCTGGTATCGAACTCGCGTCACCAAGTCCTGTAGTTGGGTCTCCCTAACCATACGTGAACGGGGATGCCCTTTCGTTAACGATCGTTACACCAGATAAGTTTGTGCTTGTTCCGTTCGTCGCAGTATTTTCGTGTCAACATCGGAACGATCTAAAATAACTCTATTGAACTAGTTAATTCTCTTAAGTGTGTCTCAAGGCTTTGATCCGAAAAGGGATGTTTTATTTAGTGACTGTTAACACTTGAACTCTCCAGAATAACTTGAAACATGTGCGCGGGACTCAGGCGGAAGTCAAGTGGGGATTCTCCTAGGCACTTATATAGTTACTGGGATTTAAATATAGAACAGGGGTGAGCAAACTGTCGACAACTCGGCTTATTATTGGCGAAGTTTTTTTGGCAGAGCGGCGTAAATATAAGCCAGTATACAGTACTTATTTATTCAGGTTTTTTTTACCCACACCACTGGGCACGTGGATTAAATGTCAAGCTTGTCTTAAGGCCTATACACACATAATGCAAAGCAAAGCAATGTCCCCCCGCCCCTCCCCCCGAATTCAGTGTTGTTTCTGGTCTACTCCAGTGAAATTTAGTTATGGTGGCGTTCTCCAACATGTCTGTTTGAATTCAGGTTATAGTACTGAGGAAGAAAAGATGCTGCTGTTAGCAGTTATTTTGGAAGATGAAGAAAATTTAAGGGGTGGAGGTTTGTTTAACTTGTTCAACTAACGCCTCCATTTTAATATAAACACACTTATTAAATATAAAACCTAAATAGAACATTACCAAACTACGCGTGAAACAAACTGAAAACAAAACTTCTACACTTCTTCTTTAGTTATTTTCACCAAACCATAACTACGTCTGTTCAACACGGAGCTCAAGCTGCGTTATACGCATGCGCAACGTAAGATGGTTTAAGATGGGAGATGGAAAAAATGCCCGGTCAGCAATCGGAAAAAAACATAGCGAGACACAAAGCAAAAAAAAAACAAAAAACTTTCAATTCTATGTAGGAAAACGCCTTTATAAAATAATGTTTTTGGCGGTCAACATTTGACGTATGACTATATGAAAATTGCTTTAGTAACCTAGTTAGATGTTATAAAAGTAAACCCTAATTTTGTTAGGAAAAACAGTGTCTGGTAATTACTAAAGTTCCTAAAACAGTTTTAATATATTCATACGTTAAGTCTTGTGATCTGCAGCTGACACTTTTGATAGATATTATCAAAATTTATAAAATAACACCTATAGGCTATAATGAAATGTTATCAATGTTGGCCGCAGAGAAATAGGTTTGGATTTTCTAAACTGTTAATTCAACCAAAATCGGGGTGTAGGGAGGGATAGGTTAGGTTGCATTTAGATAAAGTGTACTCGTATTTGCGTGCCCCCATTTAGAAAAAAACACATTCATTACACCAGACCGGGATTCGAACCCCAATCTCCCCGCCATCGGCAGTCTACTCTGTTGCGCGATTGACGCTTTAGACCAGAAGATGGCAACCTACGGCCCGAGGGCCAGGGCTGCCTCGAATCTTCCCGACCAGCCAGGTGCGAATATCGGAGCGGTAGTTTCCAAGGAGATGTAAATGTTGTAGAGGTAGCCTTTAAGATCCCTCCTTCGACTCGATCAGAGACGAACTCTCGGTGCCGCATCTTGCCGTGGGTCCAGACCGCCGCGACGCTCTCTCCAGCCTTAGAGCGGGGCTGCTGTTCTATTATGGTGGGAGCCTACCCCGTAGCTCAGTCGGTAAACTTACCGTCCTGTGTAAACTCTTCGTTCTATACCGGCTCAAAGACAAATAGCTGTGTACTGAGATAAGAGGAATATCTTTAATGCTCATTTATGTACTAGTTTCTAGGCCTCTCTACGACAGGTTGATTACTAACCAATCTAACTTCATAAGTTTCAATTAATTATTGATAAGCGCACGGAAAATTGCGTTTTGTTTGTAATACAGTATCTTTTTTTTCAGTTATTATGTGAGGGTGGATAAAGTGAGAGGAAACTATATTGATCAAATTTTTATTAAATTTTAAAAAAATAATTGAAAGTCCGACTTTGCTAGGTTATGTTCCGTGGTCTATACTTTGTAAATGTGCAACGTTTCAGCTCTCTAGATCGTCTCTGGGCTTCTGGAGGGTGTGAAAAGACACACGCCACATTAGGATGGTTTTTTAGCACAGTGTCGTGCTATACGCCTTTGTACTAATTACACTAAATAAGAAAACCACGAAACTTGATATCTGACCGTAAAGAGGAAAGCTCGTTGCTAGCTTTCAAATATCTTAAAATTCTTTGTTGTGGGCTTATCAAAGATTTTTTTAGCGCCGCGTCTTACTACCCGTTCGAGTTGTACGCTTAAGTACTAATTACACTAATGAGTTAGGAATCGGTAAGGTTGAATATAGTGGACGTGAACTCGCATTTGCATGGAGGGAGAGTGGAAAAACCATTTCGGAACCCCCTCCCCCCAGTTCATCCGAGTGAGATTCGAACTTCGATCTCCCCGTCCTTGGCAGTCAAGCTCAACACGAAACTAGTGCGATAGCTGACTACGCCATCGAGACGGGTAGTAAAGTTCTTATTTCGTCCTCGCTGTGTTGGCCTACTCTTGTATTTGTGCATGACTTTAACTAAACAGGATCTCTGAATATAATCTTGTTTTATAGCGGCTATAAAGCGTCCAATGAGAGATTTCCAATTAGTAATGAAGTCTTTGGAATGGCACTGGGGGTCTCGAATGCTTTTGATTTATGACGCTTCCTACGGCACTGTAGGAAGACGCCAGGCGTCTACAAGGATAGGGGGAAGGGGAGTGGTTAACTACGCGATTATTACTGCTTGCAGCAACGCGCAATAAAATCGTGTTGTGTATATATATATATATATATATATATGGCGTTGATGAACGGGAGGGACTTTAAAAGTTAAGACTTAGATCAATTGCTCTAAAAATATATATAAAAATTAAATTTATAGATTAATCAGTTGCTGAATTGGTGGATGTATTAAGTGAAATTACAGATCAAAATGTATAATTTAAGAACACTTGTGGTGAAAAAACATACTGTAAGATATAAACATTTATATAAAATTATAATGCATCATCAACTAGACCATAAACGAGTTGATGAAAAGTCTTAAAATGTAGGTTGACACGTTTAAAATATTAATATAAAAACTTTTAAGATACAATATATGGTACAAAACAATGTTCTAGGTTCAAACATGTTGTGAAATGAAATTTAAGATTAACATCTGCCAAACAAATTTAATGAAGTAATTAAGTAATGTGGAATAATCTAAGTCTTATCTGTCTCCTTGTCGCGTTACTCCTATTTGATATTCAGCACTGAAAAGATGCTGGAGGGACTTTGATATACAGTTCCGTCGTCTGTATGTAGACTATCTGTCGCTCTAGTCGCACAGGATGTTACCCAGGCTACACCTATAGGGGTTGTATACACGTACCCGCAATGAGATGATGTGATGATAATGAATATGGAGGTGTTACTAGCTTAAGCCTAATTAACATATCTCTGGTGACCGTTGGGATAGTTCCCCTTAAGAGGAAAATACCCAAGGGAATCGAACCCGAGATTCCTAGGTTCGTAGCCAGGCGCACTGACCACAATACCACGGCGCCGGATATTCGTCTACAAATACTAGTTTTCTAGCAAAATATGAACATTTTAATATTTTCTACCATATAAAAATAAATTGACCCCACAGTTGTTTGTGTGTGGATTACAAGCAGTATAACGTTATATACAATACTGTTTAAAAAATATTTTTTCTTTGTTCTGCGTCTTACTGTCCGTCCGGGCTATACGAATTTAACTACGCCAATAGGGAACGAAGAATTTGACCCTGGAATGCTATTCTACGTAAAATATACGTTTAGTGCCTCAACACTTCATACCTACTCTCCTCTCCGGCAAGCGAACCTCTCCAATTTCAGTCAACAATTAGCTGTCGTGACGATTGATTGTATCTTTTCTCAATTTTGATGTAATTAAAAATACAAAAAAGGAAAGATTTAAACAAAACAAATAATATTAATAAAAAAATGGACAAGTTTAAACTCGGATCACATAAGAAACTTACGAAAGGTTGTATCTCTGCTCTAACGTCAGATTTACGTATCGATAGCAATACAGAACTATACCATGACGATAATATTCTAGGGTTAAAGGAGATTATAGCCCAATTTTATGGTAGGGAAAAAGAGAGAAACCATTCAATAAGATTCATCCTCAGTTCACCCTGAGCTCTCATTCATCGAAAAACCTGACCAGACTTGCCTAACATTTATTCCACATGACCACCGATGTGATAACGGTTAGGTTAGTAAACATATTATGCTATGTTTAGGCTTAACAGCTATTATTGAAAGAAATGGTTGAAAGTCTTGCGCTTCCACTTTTCGAACGTTTAATGTCAGGACTGTATATCAACTAGCTATACTATCTCACCTAAGTGGATAGGGTGAAAAGTGCGAATTTTTATGAACTTCGACTGCTTTCGCTTATAGATACGATGGGAAAGCAACCGTGTGTACCCGGTCCATATTGAACCCAGACGTCTGAGGTTAGCAATCATACTTTGTCCCACCCCTGCAATGTGCTTCTAGCCAGAATTCACACCGGCCAGGTACACACTTGGGTTGATGTAATTTTGACGTGATTTTTCCCACGCTGCTTTGAATGTGTTCCATGGTATCCTACCGGCTTATATGAAGTTGTTAATAAAATATTCGCATCGGTGAACACGCGGATTAAACGTAATTTATATATAATCTGGTTTGCCGGTGATGGGAGGTTGTGGCTTGATGTACCGAGGGTTATATTTTCTTAACTGATTTTCAACTCTCTAAATTCTACCTTCACCATCTATACCCCATTACTTACTTACTAACTCTATGGCAAGAGGAACCCGAAAGTTAATTGCCGCACTTACAAAAGTATGCCACCTTATATCTTGAGCTAATTTTATCTATTCCACCTCACTTCACCCTATCTATTTCAGGTCCATTCTAATGTTATCCTCCCGCCTGCGTCTTCCCGATGGTCTCTTCCCATTGGGTTTGCCATTCAATACTCAGGACCGGATTCTAGATTCTCCCATTCGCGCTTTATGTCCTGCTCACCGATATCTTCGAGACTTGATTATCGTAACAATGTATTGTAAATAGCACAGGGTGTATAGCTAATCATTATGTAAAATACTCCACTCCCCAGTATCCTACTCCCCTTTTTTTTATCAAATATTTTCCCATGCATCTTGTTTTCGAACATCCTGAATTAATTTTCACTATATAAGTTAGTAAGTAGACTATGTTTCGCACCCATAGAGAACCGCCGGTAAAATTGTTGTTTTGTATATTCTGAGTTTTACATTCCTTGAAAGCAGGCGAGATGTCGACAACGTATATTTACTCCATCACTGTAATTAAATTCGGATAAACTTGACGGGTAGTAAGACTCGATGATAAAAGAAACATAATAAAAAAAATTAGGATTGT
Source organism: Timema douglasi (assembly GCA_901482245.1). NCBI lineage: Eukaryota > Metazoa > Arthropoda > Insecta > Phasmatodea > Timematidae > Timema > Timema douglasi. The sequence goes on from CABEEJ010003810.1 coordinate 72,984, forward strand.
GTACAGAGTTAAATCTCTTTGATTGTAAACGTGTGTAGATGGTTCCTTCATTCTTGTTTTATTTGTGGGTTCTTAGACTTTATCGTAAAAATGTTTGCAAGTCAAGGTTCGCTGAGATCCCAATGCACCCTAGGGCGAGCGTCGAGGTGAAATATTGATCGTAGGTCGCGATACAGGAAAACAATGTCATGGTTCGCTTATCCGTCTCGGCCATGACGATCTTCCCATGGGGCGGTTATTGGTCGTACGGAGGGAGTAGGAAGTCCCGGGAGAAGATTGTAATTGTCGGTAACCGTTAGCTAACGTCAATCTATTAATGGGGCGTCCGGGATGCGTGAAGCGCAGGATGCTTGTGAGGGCTACGTAGAACTATTAGGGGGGGAAGGACCTGTTGAAGTCGGCTCCCCTCGCCATTAAGGGAGTCGTGCTGATAAATATTATTTTTGATTCGATACAAACTAAAATATATAGCAGCGTTTTTCACCATAAAATTAGTTATATTGTTTTGTTGGTATGCAAAATAAAGTTAGCTTTTTATAACATTCGCTCTGCCCTCGACCTTGGATAAAATCCATTGTACCTATTGTCAACATGCTATAATATGTCCTAAATGATTAAAAGTACAAATACTACAACCAGACTCCAATGCCTTTCATGTTTAATTTCATTAATTTCACAGCGATCCATTTTAGACCACACCAGGAATCAAACCGAGGATTTTTAAATTACCTGGTGGATGGTGTAGTAAGCGATATTGTATGTAGTGAGAATTAGGGTTGTTTCCTGAGAAACTTATCAAAATATATTTTAGGTTAATGTTCAATCCTCGTTTAGATATGTTTAAAACATGTACGTTGATCATCCAATAAAAGTACTTTTGTCCTAAAATCATTCCTAAGGTTTTAAATTTGATCAAAATATATTTTAGGTTAATGTTCAATCCTCGTTTAGATATGTTTAAAACATGTAAAATGATCATCCAATAAAAGTACTTTTGTCCTAAAATCATTCCTAAGGTTTTAAATTTGAACTTATGAGAACAAAGGAGATGTGAGCTATTAAGGTGAGAATGTGGGTAACGAGAGAAAAAGTCAAGCGTTTTTGCAGTTTTTATGGCGAAACTTTTTTTTTTGCCAAAATAAATAAATATTATTCCATTACAGACATAAGAGTTTAATTTTCTTCACATGGTGACATCAACAGTTCTTGAATTTATCTCATGAGCATTGCGGCATTAGTTAAGAAACTTTTTAAAGCAAGAGAAAAAGCTATCATAAAATTCCTGGACATCCTTGACAGATATCCAAGAACTGTTGATAGATATCACCATGTGAAAAGAAAATTAAACTTTTATGTTTCTACTGAGAAAACATTGGATTTATTTTGGCCAAAAAAAGTTTTATTTGATAAAAGCTGCAACAACACTAACCTTTTCTCGCATCCCCAATATCCCAACCTTAAAAGTAATAAATAACCCGCATCGGTGGGCACGCGGGCTAAACGTCAAGCTCGTCTAATATGATTTTTGGGAAAATGGCTAGGGGTTGTTATTTATCTTGGGTGTACTGAGAGTGTTTTTTCCTAATTTCCCCACTCTTTCCATGCTAATGTGGGTACATTTGGTCTTAAGTAAATCTGTCTCACCCCTTCACATTTAGTGTAGTTAAAGACGAATAGCCTGGACAAATAGTAAGTCGCGGTGCAAAGAAAATTAGTAAAAAATAACCATGTAGTCTTATTTAGTGCGATCTTTCCATCATTGACTTCAACCCACACCGGTGGTCTGGTGTCCTGAGACGTCAGGTTTTATATAGACTGGCTTGGCATTGTTGGATGGGAGAGGGGGCGGGGAAGTTGAGGTTAGAATTTCGGTCCGGTACATAGGTTATTTTTCCTATCAGATTTACACTCAAATGTGGGTGCATTTCCTCTTACTCTCATTAACATTTCCACCTAATCGATTATTGTTATATAACACTTGTTTCAATATTTTATCCAAATAAATCTTTAATACGAACATTTACACTTTGTCGCAAAATTGTTTAGATCCCCAAGGTTGACGGAATGTTTGTAGTGTAAAGGCGCTCTTACTGTTCGTAGAAGTCTGTGGCACCGAGACTTCCCCAAGACGCTTCGCTTGCCAAGCATGGAATAAGCACCCGCTGTTATAATTGTTTGCTAATTGTTACGGGACGGGCGACGAAATGAACCCTTACACACTTCACCGCGTTGAGATAGCTCTAAAGCCGCGGTCACACTAGGCTGGTTACTAGCCGCTGCTTGCTGCTGGCTGGTAGAAGCAACAGCTAGCAGCGGCTGGTCAGT
>CABEEJ010003811.1:6913-19247 GCA_901482245.1 Timema douglasi
CCCGCATTTGCGTGGAGGGAGAGTGGAAAACCATTTAGGAAAAACCACCCCCAGTTTACCCTACCGAGATTCGAACCTTGATCTCCCCGTCCTCAGCAGTTGAGCTCAACACGACTAGCGCGTTAGCCAACTACGCCACCGAGGCGGGTAAAATTAATTTAAACTCTACCTTTCTTATCTCTACACCTAAAAGCTTAATTAAAATACGTATAGCCCAGAAAGATAGTCAGACGCGGGGTGGGGGGGAGCTACCGTTCGAAGCAAACATGTTATCTGGGAGATATAAAGCAAGTGGTGGGGAAGTGTAGGTCCTAGCACGAAATGTATGTTCGCTATTGGCTCCGCGACGTCGGTGCCGCTGTATGGTTGTGACGTTGAGTGTCTGTCGTGTCCCGGAATATACCTTTACAACCTACTCACGCACCAACAGTAGAAAAAAAAAATCTCTTCTTTAGGTCACGTAATTCGTGGCATGTTCTTTTATCGGAAAGGGTTTGCTTTGTTTTCACATGTTCAGGTCGTTTCATTAATCAAAAAATAAAATATTTTTACTAGTAACATTTTTGCTTTCTCATAGTAAGAGAAAGTATTGTAATCGTGAAAATTTTCCGCCTCGAGATTATGATTAATCTTCTAGTTTTTTTGTGCATCCAAACCCAAAAAAGTGGATTTGACCATTATTTATATTTCCGTGTCTGTCTGTCTGTCCATGCCCGCAGATCGAAACGGTTGGATGGATTTTGTTCAAACTTGATATCTATATGTAACAAGGCAACACCTTGGGAGAATTTTTTTATTTGGACCCTAGCCTTCAAATTAAGGGTAGTTTAATGATGGCTGATTTTTTTAATTTGAATTGGTTAAGAAATGACCTTAACGATTTGGTTCAAAATGGGTATCTGTTAAGTTTCTTACATTATATATATTGGTTTTTCTTTTAAAAAATATCATATAAGAGTAGTTTACTAATCACTAATTTTGGGAAGAAAAAAAATTGAATATAGTCACAATAATTTTGTTAAAAATTGGTATTTGGAGACTTTTTACGTGATAACAAATAATTTTTGTTGATTTTTCTAATATAAATTAATTTAAGGATAGTTTACTATGACAAATAATTGTAAAATTTGAAATATTTCTAAAATAGATTTTAATTATTATTATTATTATTAGCACCGCGTCTTACTACCCGTTCGGGTTATACGCACTTACGCTAATCTGTAATGGTAGGGTGATTGTGAGATGAAATGGAGGACCTACAGTTTAACGTGGAATCCTAACCACGGTGGAGGCCTGGCATTCCCCACATTCACAAGTTGTGATTAATACATGTCTTGTCAGAGGTGAAGGAAGGGTTTGGAAATCAGACATCTGTGCCGGAACCGAGGATTGAACCCCTAACCCCAGCACAGAAGTCGGACACTTTACCCCTAGACCACCACGTCACCTAAAAATAGCTTTTAAGATTGAGTTCAAAATAGTTATCTGAAAATTGCAATTCAAATATATTTCAATAGCAAATCTTTCTTTGTGTTTAGTGTGTTTTCAATGTGTCTCTTCAAATCATTAAAGAATATTTCCGAAAAGTTAAAACAAAGTGTGAAGTATAATGAGTACAATAGTTTGAGAAGAGAAGAAATGAAGAGAAAAGTGTGTCTTTCTATCTAAGCCTAACCTAACAATCCTTTCAGGTTGGCTTCCTTCAATATCAATTACTTTATATCATTGTACAGTGTTTCTACACGGTCTTATTATACATTTCCAAGCCATTAGGCACTAATTCATTTTATAATTATTATTTATTTGCCAACAGAAGTGCACACTTGGCTTAGCTTTCCGTTAGTGTCATCGTGTTTGAACCAATCATTGCCTCCGTCTTTAGTTGTTTAGCTTTCCGCTAGTGTCGTCTCGTCGTGTTTGAATCAATCACTACCTTATTCTTTAGTTGTTTAGCTTTCCGCTAGTGTCGTCTCGTCGTGTTTGAATCAATCACTACCTTATTCTTTAGTTGTTTAGCTTTCCGCTAGTGTCGTCTCGTCGTGTTTGAATCAATCACTACCTTATTCTTTAGTTGTTTAGCTTTCCGCTAGTGTCGTCTCGTCGTGTTTGAATCAATCACTACCTTATTCTTTAGTTGTTTAGCTTTCCGCTAGTGTCGTCTCGTCGTGTTTGAATCAATCACTACCTTATTCTTTAGTTGTTTAGCTTTCCGCTAGTGTCGTCTCGTCGTGTTTGAATCAATCACTACCTTATTCTTTAGTTGTTTAGCTTTCCGCTAGTGTCGTCTCGTCGTGTTTGAATCAATCACTACCTTATTCTTTAGTTGTTTAGCTTTCCGCTAGTGTCGTCTCGTCGTGTTTGAATCAATCACTACCTTATTCTTTAGTTGTTTAGCTTTCCGCTAGTGTCGTCTCGTCGTGTTTGAATCAATCACTACCTTATTCTTTAGTTGTTTAGCTTTCCGCTAGTGTCGTCTCGTCGTGTTTGAATCAATCACTACCTTATTCTTTAGTTGTTTAGCTTTCCGCTAGTGTCGTCTCGTCGTGTTTGAATCAATCACTACCTTATTCTTTAGTTGTTTAGCTTTCCGCTAGTGTCGTCTCGTCGTGTTTGAATCAATCACTACCTTATTCTTTAGTTGTTTAGCTTTCCGCTAGTGTCGTCTCGTCGTGTTTGAATCAATCACTACCTTATTCTTTAGTTGTTTAGCTTTCCTTAAGTATAACCGTGTTTGGATCAATCACTGCCTTTGTCTTTTACTGTTTAGCTTTTCGCTAGGATTGTCGTGTTTTAAATCACACCGATATTAAAGTTTATCTTAGAAATGACTTCATATTTTCATTCTTCCACTTTCAGCATTATTCCGCGTGCATGCAAATCAAATATCTCGGATGTTCATTATTCACTGCAGCTCCTTTGCCCTTTCTTTTCACTCTATAGACAGCTAGTGGTATTCAATCTAGTTGCGACGTGAGGAATTGGTTCAAAAAAAAAACACATACTACTACTCTAAATCCTTTCTCAACTTATTTGAGCCGCGTAATAACGACGTGTTGGAAGGATCGCCCCCTCCCTTTCCAATTTGTCAGGATACGAGCCCCAATGAGCGTAGATACGCAGCCTCTGGGTTACACCGGTGCTGGTAATGACGTGGGTGCTGTATGAGAAACGTGTGGACCGACATCTCCCAGACCTCCCTTCCCCCCACTTCCTTTTTTTGCGTGTTAATGAGGTGGAAATAAAAGAGGAGAGCGTCGCCTTGAAAAGAACACAAGTGTTCACACTACCACATTTCTACCGTAGCTTCTGTGAAGTCACAGGGGGTAGGGCACACGGGAAGACAAGTAATTCAATTGTGTCACAGAAATGACGGGGATCATAATTATTATTGCTCGTAAAAAACTTATTTCTCTAATTTTATCACGCTATAAAGTTATATTAAAGGATAAAAACACCCTTTTACGTAGGGCGGGACTTTATATATATAATGTACATTACAGTGATGAAGCAAAACAAGTCAAATTAGTGACCTAGGCCTTCGTTGAAAAGAGATATCTCTGTGCTCTTTAAATCATTAAGGTGTGTTATTTTTTAACAATATTTTATCTTGGAAATATCTGTATTTTTTTCCTACCGATTTTTTAAAATGATTGAGTAATTGCACATTGAAAAAACTTGGCAATACTTCAGTTACTTTTTAATATTTTCCTATTATTTAAATACATCCACATGCACGAAAATAAAAAAACTACTATCATATTACTTGATTACGTTGATTGAAATGTATTACCATTCATTCGTAAAATAGTTATCGAACGTTTAAAAGATAAAATAAAATGTTCAATAAATTATTAGGCCTACTGTTTTATGTGTAATTAATGTTTTCTTAAAAAAAATACTTGTCCCTTTTCTCTTTTATAGTTTGTTAGGCGTCATTCCCCACCTCCAACGTATTTTATTTTGTAAAACTTTTTTTAAATCAATCTTTTACGAAAGTCTTTTGATAAACTCTGTTGTGAGAAGCTCTTGGTTGTCTACTTTATCTGTTGTTAAATTTACTACTAGTAGAGTTGTAGTTAGATTAAGCCGTAGTGATTATTTGGGTCCTCTCTTTCGCGCTCCAATAGTAACTACAACTTGAGTTTTCCGCAAAGTTTGCAAACACCCCGGTTATGACGTCATGGTGTAAAGTGTAACTATGACGACCGGTTAATTGCTTTAGCCATGAGGAACAAAGTTGACGTTTTTATAATTTAATTTGCTAAACAGGCGTTACAAAAAAATACTTTCGGATAATTGGAGTGGTGGCGTTATTTTATCACAAATAACTTTTTATTTTGATAATTTTCATGTTTAGTAGCTTTCTGTTGTTGTACAGTTTAAACACATAACTTGGCCATTTTAATGTCACAAAATATACTTATGTATTCTATGTCCTCTAACTTAGGGTACCCCGGTTCTATTCTGGGTTGTTCCATTATATCTATATTTTATTACTATATGCTTAAGTGCTCGTCTTGGTATCCAATTAATAAGGCGCTAGACCTGTATGTGTTGTATTGGTCCTATTTTATGTTAGTTTGTAAATCGTGTACTAATACAAGATGTGTGTTTAGCAAGTACACATTAAATATAGCAATTTAAAAAACACAAGATAAAGTAAGCCGATACATAATTTTTCAAATTAGTTTTAGCTAATAATACACAGTATTTCAACTTAGCAAGGTTTTGGAAATGTTTTCAATAAAAGTAACTTAGTTTTTCATGACTAAGGGAAATATTTCCTCTTTCACATTAGAGAAAACTACACTTTTTTTCTTTTAATGTGGTAAAAGCGTTTCATTGGTGTCAATTCTTTTGTTTTATAAAGCAGAATGCTTAAGGGGGGAGTGTACGGTACGCGAGTAAAGGGCATTGTTTTTGGAGTTTTTATAGAAAAACATTGTGTTGACCAAAATAGATCAAATATTGCTTCAATACAAACACAGAGTTGAATTATTTTCACATGATGATGTCAACAGTTGTTGAATATCTGTCATGAGCAGCATTGGATGACAAATTTTTAAATGCAGATAAAACGTCATTAAATTCCAGGACACTCTTAACAGATATTACACTCATATATTATCTGAAAGTACTTAACATATATTTGCGAGCTTAGAAGTCTTAAATATTGGCTTTTTTTTATGTATAACTATGTGGTTTCCTTAGTCAATTGACTGAAAATTGCCGTGAGATTGACCGAGTATTTGTGATCGACCAGCTTTAGACCACTCGGCCATCGCTATGGCCATCAAGAGTAATAATATTCCATCTAAATGGCCACTTTTTGTGTATGCATTGCATATTATTGCCCGTAGAGTTTATCTTCAAATTTACTTTAAAAAGACTGGGAAGAGTAAAATATAATCTAGATTAAATGTAGCCAAATTTGCGTGGAGTAAGTGTGGACAAACACATTTAGAGGATAAAAAAAATCACCATCAGTAGTTGTTATTTGAGACTCGACCTCCCCCTCACTGGCGATATGCTAATGTAACTTTTTAATTTATTTTCGTCTGAAAGTGGGTTGCTAAAAACTGAAACTGTCCCACTGAAGTCGATGTCTTCTCTCTCACCTTAAACAGTGGTAAGCTTGGTTTATCTGCTTCCCTCTCACCTTAAACAGTGGTAAGCTCGGTTTATTTGCTTCCCTCTCACCTTAAAACAGTGGTAAGCTCGGTTTATCTGCTTCCCTCTCACCTTAAAACAGTGGTAAGCTCGGTTTATCTGCTTCCCTCTCACCTTAAAACAGTGGTAAGCTCGGTTTATTTGCTTCCCTCTCACCTTAAAACAGTGGTAAGCTCGGTTTATCTGCTTCCCTCTCACCTTAAAACAGTGGTAAGCTCGGTTTATTTGCTTCCCTCTCACCTTAAAACAGTGGTAAGCTCGGTTTATCTGCTTCCCTCTCACCTTAAAACAGTGGTAAGCTCGGTTTATTTGCTTCCCTCTCACCTTAAAACAGTGGTAAGCTCGGTTTATCTGCTTCCCTCTCACCTTAAAACAGTGGTAAGCTCGGTTTATTTGCTTCCCTCTCACCTTAAAACAGTGGTAAGCTCGGTTTATCTGCTTCCCTCTCACCTTAAAACAGTGGTAAGCTCGGTTTATTTGCTTCCCTCTCACCTTAAAACAGTGGTAAGCTCGGTTTATCTGCTTCCCTCTCACCTTAAAACAGTGGTAAGCTCGGTTTATTTGCTTCCCTCTCACCTTAAAACAGTGGTAAGCTCGGTTTATCTGCTTCCCTCTCACCTTAAAACAGTGGTAAGCTCGGTTTATTTGCTTCCCTCTCACCTTAAAACAGTGGTAAGCTCGGTTTATCTGCTTCCCTCTCACCTTAAAACAGTGGTAAGCTCGGTTTATTTGCTTCCCTCTCACCTTAAAACAGTGGTAAGCTCGGTTTATCTGCTTCCCTCTCACCTTAAAACAGTGGTAAGCTGGGTTTATTTGCTTCCCTCTCACCTTAAAACAGTGGTAAGCTCGGTTTATCTGCTTCCCTCTCACCTTAAAACAGTGGTAAGCTCGGTTTATCTGCTTCCCTCTCACCTTAAACAGTGGTAAGCTTGGTTTATCTGATTCCCTCTCACCTTAAACAGTGGTAAGCTTGGTTTATCTGCTTCCCTCTCACCTTAAACAGTGGTAAGCTTGGTTTATCTGATTCCCTCTCACCTTAAACAGTGGTAAGCTTGGTTTATCTGCTTCCTCTCCCCCACCAACCATCCTGATACTTGCCAAAGAAGACAATATGGTCCGTTTCCGGGTGGATGAACACGCTAACACCCTCAACTACTTATCTCTCTCGCTCGACCTTGAATCGGCAGCCTCTTCTGCTGCCACCACGAGCGTGCTCTTCGGCCCGTGAACGAGATAAGTGGACGACTTACTGACTGGCTTCATAGGTCAACTCATTGGAAGAACTTGCGAATAAATCTCAGATGGTGTTCTTTAGCTGAACGAGATCTCTTTGTTTGAAATAATTCATAATATGATTTGGTGTCAATACTAGCTATAATTGAGTTAAACTTTTCGAAAAAGAAGTTTTGCGTTTAATATCATTACTATAAACAATTTAATCTCATTGATGAACACGCGGAATAAACGTCGAGCTCGTCTAGTTTAGTTTGTCTAGAGGTCGAGGCTTAGATTTCAGTCATGTGAAGAGAGTATGTTTAAGAGATTTAAGAGCCAAAATGTTCTTAAAAATAAATTTAACCAACATTATTTTATTTTATTTAAGTCTTTCTGATTATATAAATTATTCCCAAATTGGAAAACATTTGCAAAACATGAATACTATAATGGGGAATACTTATATATGTTAGCAAACATTATATATACATATATATGCATACATACACACACACACACACACACACACAGGATGTTCGGAAACTCAGCCCAAACCGCACATATAGATTTTATATAGATTTTTTGAACCAAAAGTAATATAAAATCCCTGTACACTTACATCCAGAAACTTATGCTAGTACCATTAAATTGTGTTCAAATTTTCGGCGTATAGCGACGGGACAGCAAAGCTGTCAAGCATGCGTGTACAACAGGTTGTATAGGAGTTAGGCGCGCGGTACTGCACATGTAATAATGACTAGCACTTGTAGGACCGTTAATGATGACCCTCAGAATGTATTCGCGTTTCAAAACTATATTATTCAAATAAAGTTTCCTGCTTATTATCTTTATATCAATACCTACTGTTATCGATACTTTTGTTCTGATACTAGAAAAGAGAAACGTATCCCATCTCTATTGGTGGCATCCTCCAGGAGTGCCAGCGGGTGGGACTGTACGGATGATGGCAGATGAATTCTCTCAATATCTGCAGTCAGACCCCCGCTACGTCGGTATTACATCTGGTCCCTGTTAGTGAGGGGAGTGGGATATAATCAGAATCTGGGGTACTGTATTGTAGATAAACAATTGGGGTGGTCCTCCGATGGTTTGGGAGCATTGTGCCGGTGATGGGTGGTCTGATGGGGCACAAGAACAACGCGATCTTAACAAACTACCCCATGAGAGTCGGAATTGCGATCCATCATCGCCGTAGTTAGATGGACGCTAGTATATTTGACTCTGACCCGGGAAGATGGAGCTCTATTCTCGATTAGATGAACTGTAAAATATTCTACCCCTCCTCCACCCCCACCCCCCACTCCTCTCTCAACCCCAATACACATTGTGGGTTCCTGTCCTCTCTCCAGACGAATCCTGGTGTATTTATTTACCATTCACTGCTCTTTTAATTTTGTTATTCTGTTATCTTAGGTTAGAAAATTTAATTTACTGATAGTGTACCCACCGTAACATGGCCACCTTGGTGGTCAAGTGGGCCAAGGCATTTGTCTCGTTTGATTTTAAGGGAGACTTGGAGATTTAATTCTAATTCAATGTACTTAGGGTGTAGTTTCATCAATAATTTTCCACTTTTCCTTCATGCAATACGGAAACACTTCCTCTAAATTTTATATTCTTCATCCCTATCCCAAAGGTGTAACTGGATGGGTTGTAAGACCCGTAATACGTGTATATGTATATCAATTAGCCCGTCCAACTGGCACAAATTGTGAAATAGTATTAAAGGTAATCAATTAAGTGACCTAATTAGCCAGTATTGACTCTAACTGGTATCTTCTTAGTCCTACTCAACGGTACTTTCTTTTTTTGTTTTTAATATAAATATCAAACCCAGGCCTCTAAATGGTCGAATGGCGTGTTACCTAGCAATTATGAATAATTCTACTACGTCTAGATATAAATCATCTCCTTGCCCCCCTCCCCTTTTCCCTGTGTTTTTTTTCTTCATAAAAATATGAAATACTACGTATGATATTAGAGGTTAATATGTAAAAAATAATCATTTTAATAGCCAATGACCACGGAATAGATGCAACGTTTGATTCTCAACGAAAGAACATGTAAATGCTACCACACGATTATTCTGGATGGGGTAGGAGGTTAATGTCGGCGTTATTTCCTACTTTCCCCAATCCCCCACCCCCGTTGAATAACATCCCCTATTCCTTTCATCTCGTGATATGAACGAGGCAATCGACCAATTGGGGAGGGGGGAGCTAGTTTTTTGTAAATTCGAGCCCTGAGGGTCGGTGCGCCGACGCTAAATTTCTCCGACCCATTCCGGTCTCTACCTTACTCGCATATATTCCAATTATTCTCTAATAGGATACTAACTTGGTTAATGTGTACGATTCCGTCGATCGGAGAGGGTACCTAATATGCTCGTAAAGCGCCCCCGCCCCCACTCCTCCCCACCCTATTCCAACTTTTTAAATAGAACTGTCTCGTCTTCTCTATATTGAATGTGGGCTAGTTTTAATGAATACCTAACCTCCAACTTACCACGATGGAAGCGTTCGAGAACGGGTTTTTTTCTAACGCAGTTCATATGAAACCACTAACTGACCCAAACAGAATGATGGCCAACTTTTTTATTATTATTTAAAGCTTTTTTCAAACACTTTTTGTGCTAATTTTGAATTTATTCCCTTCATTTGTTGGCACTGAGTTATACTATTTTTCACTTTGTTGCTGTATCACTCTTAGCTGCCCGCAAAGTGAATTGGTAAAATAGAATTATTTGTAGCTTTGTTTTTAGTCATGTGTTTTGGGGTGACCTGGCGGTCTAGGGGTAAGGTGTCAGACTTCTGTGCTGGCGGCCGGGGTTCAATCCTCGGTCCCGGCACAGATTTATCTGATTACCAAACCCTTCCTTCACCTCTGACAAGACATCTTGTGAATGTGGGGAATGCCAGGCCTCCACCGTGGTTCGGATTCCACGTTAAACTGTAGGTCCTCCATTTCATCTCGCAATCACCCTACCATTACACATTAGCGTAAGTGCGTATAACCCGAACGGGTAGTAAGACGCGGTGCTAATAATAATTTAGTCATGTGAAACTTTATTGCAAAACCCATACCTGTGGTGAAGTGGTTGGAAGGGGTCTAACCCATATTCTGGGGACTCTGGTTAGATTCTCTGACGGGGATAATGAAAATGTTTACTATTTGTTTACGAAATAATTCCACTATCCAATTAGTAATAGAACATTTTTTTTTACACTGCGTCTTACTACCCGTTTGGGATGTACGCACATATGTTAATTGCACTAGTGTTGTAGGAATTAGTAGCCTAAGGTAACGTTTAGCGGAAATGCACCCGAATTTGCGTAGCAAGAGATTTGAAAAATCATTTAGGAATATCCCCCCATCATTACACCCATCCATCATTCATCACCCCCGTAAAACTGGAACCGTTAACCAGACCATACGAGCTTGATGTTCAGTCCGTGTTCCCCTCAATGTGAGTAGTGACATTTAATAACTAGACCCTACTTCAAAAAAATTCTTAGACATACGTAACTATGCTTAACCATAAACATATTCATATATGTTATACATTTTAAATTGCAACTTTTTTATATTTTTACGTCCAGATAAAATGAGGTTACTGTTATTAATGGGTGACCTGGCGGTCTAGGGGTAAGGTGTCAGACCTCTGTGCTGGCGTCCGGGGTTCAATCCTTGGTCTCGGCACAGATTTATCTGATTTCCAAACCCTTCCTTCACCTCTGACAAGACATCTTGTGAATGTGGGGAATGCCAGGCCTCCACCGTGGTTCGGATTCCACGTTAAACTGTAGGTCCTCCATTTCATCTCACAATCACCCTACCATTACACATTAGCGTAAGTGCGTATAACCCGAACGGGTAGTAAGACGCGGTGCTAATAATAATAATAATGTTATTAATGTATAGGTGTTTAGTCACAAAGTAGCTCAAAAGCTTAATGTATATAGTATGCACGGTTATACACTATATGACGTCACTGTCAACTGTGTATCGCCAACCCCCGAATATTGATTCTCATCACACTTTCCCTTCTCACTCATGTGAAAATGTACATTTCCTTTCAATCTCGATACGTCATATTCAGGGATTATTTTATACATCGAGCCAAACGACAACAGGAAGTATAATCAAGCTATTATTAAATACGTTCAAAACTACGCCTCGTGGATATTTTTTGTTTTATAGCAATAAAAACCCTCACCAGTGGGCACGGAGTATAGATGTCAAACTCGAATAGTCTGGTTTTCCGGTGATGGGAAGGTCGGGGTTTTGATACCGGCTTAGCACACTAACTGTGATTTTTACTAAATAGTTTCCCTTGCTTCTTGCACTCAAATTCTGAGATTTTTCTTCTAAAATACTACCTTTTTCATTCCCGCCCCATTAGCCTAATTAAAATATGTCAATACAACTCCAACGTGTAGTAAAACGCGGTAGAAATTTTTTTGTGTAATGAGAATTATTGAATAATTGAATAACTAATATATTATGGAAGACAATAAGAATTATAAGTATATGACAGCTATTTGAAAATATAACTATACCATTTAATTTATATAATTTAATAAATAAAATATATATAATTGCCTATTCATGAAATAATAAATAAATAAATTCAAAGTCAGGGAATTCGTAAGTTCAATAAACAAATCTGGGAAAAAGTGATCGTGGTTAAGCCCAAAAGTGCTCAGGCGTTTTTGTTTGGATCCCGGTCTAGTCAAAATATAGTTCTCCCACTAGTGTGATGAATTAAATATTATAGCCCCTTGCGCTAAATCTCCTAATAAAACAAAATTAAAATTAATTGTATCTTAAGTCCGATAAAATGAATGCTCATAATAAATCACGTGGAGCCGTCTCCCCTTTCACGGAAACGCGGCTGCACTTCCCTTAAAGTCTACCTTAGTATAAACATGCGTACAACTCGCGCGGACAAAAACACACGAAGCACAAATAGCCTGGATCTATTTTGAAACGAAAAATCCTCTTATTAAGGTGTGGATTTTTTATTTATTTATTGGCAGCGCGTCCCACTACACGTCCCAGCTATATGTCCCACTACACGTCCCAGCTATACGCATTGTTGACTATGCTAATAGGGTAGGGGTGAGAAATGTATATTATTATTATTATTATTATTATTATTAGCACCGCGTCTTACTACCCGTTCGGGTTGTACGCAATTACGCTAATGTGTAATGGTAGGGTGATTGTGAGATGAAATGGAGGACCTACAGTTTAACGTGGGATCCGAACCACGGTGGAGGCCTGGCACTCCCCACATTCACAAGATGTATTGTCAGAGGTGAAAGAAGGGTTTGGTAATCATATAAATCTTTGCCGGGACCGAGGATTGAACCCCGGCCGCCAGCACAGAAGTCTGACACCTTACCCCTGGACCGCCAGGTCACCC
>CABEEJ010003811.1:19262-75292 GCA_901482245.1 Timema douglasi
GGGGGGGGGGGATGAAACTGTTGGTCCTGTGTCGGTTGTGGTATGTTAAAGAACCCTGGAGGGAATGTGAAAATGTCTTTCCCGGCCAAATTGGTAGACCCTTTTGCTCTCGATCATATAAATTCTCGTGTGCTGATGTAATCATCGATTCAGAAAGAGCACGTTAAATACCTCAAATAAATAAACTCGCATGTCGACCTCACCGTCTCCTGAAACCCAAACTAGATAAGCTTGTCATTTATTCCACGTGCCCATCTATGCGGGTATAAAGGTTGGTGGATACATTGACCCTGACTATGAATATAAAACACGTCGAGTGTTCTAGTAAAGTCGCCCATGAGGCAACTTGCAGACAATAATAAAGACTCCGTCACGTCTAGGGACGCGCGTGGTATGGGGTCAGGAGCAAATGTTTGGAATGGGATCTCAGAAGGCAAACATTTCTAGAAATGCTTTTGTTTCACTGCGCTTAAAGCTTGCACCCCTACTTTCTAAATAATAATAATAATAATAATAATAATAAACGTACCAAAATAAGTCTTGGATATAACGGTGAAAACCAAACATCGAACCGACTACTCAAAAGGAGAAGCGACATCATGAAAATAGAAAGATAGAAAACTCTCTTTTAAATCCACGGATGTATTTCGGTGTCGCCCTTTGTTACAATCGTATGAGTTGTGCGTCAAAATCGCGTACGTCAGCCCTAGGCCTTCTGGGCGTCCACGTAAAATGACAGGCACGGCAAACGTCGACTTAATGAAACAATGTTTCAACGTTTGTTACAATAGATTGTTATACATTTTTGGTACACTCGAAACAAGGGTGGTATAAGGGTTAGAAGTGAAGAGGGTGGCTTATTATAATAATAATAATATTTAACACCGCGTCTTACTACCCGTTCGGGTTATACGCTTTAAGTACTAATTACGATAATGGATTAGAAATTGGGAAGGTTGAATTAGAGGAAGTGAACTCGCATTTGCGTGGAGGGAGAGTGGAAAACCATTTATGAAAAACCACCCCAGTTCACCCGACCGAAATTCGAACCTCGATCTCCCCGTCCTCAGCAATCGGGCTCATCACGACAAGCGCGTTAGCCGACTACGCCACCGAGACGGGTAGGGTGGTTTATAGAAAGTTTAAATAGATTGACTTGTGTGCAAGAACAAAGGAAAACCCACAGTGATAAATCATTTGGGGTAAAGCCCTTCCTCAATTCATCAAACCGGGATCTGAGCCCTGACGTCTCCGTCAAAGGTGATCGAGTTAGCTCTGTGTGTCTAAATGAAAGTAGTTTTAGTAACGTTTGCAACTGTCGGATGCATTTCTTCCCACTATAGGTGCTTTCATCTTTTCTGAAAATTTCAGAATGTTTGGTTATCTCTACAGTTGGGTCAAACCCACTATTTTACTAATCCTAATCTTTATTTTATTTACGAATCTCGAATCTTTAGGGGGAAAATAATTTAAGAGTAAATAGTAATATAAATATAAAAATTAGATATAAAAACTAAATTCTAACATTTTTTACTATAATGTATGTACCATACGATTCACACATTTATTTTTCATTTAGTGCCACGTTTTATTACCCGTGCGGGTTATACGCTTTAAGTACTAATTGCACTAATGTATTAGGAATTGGTAAGGTTGAATTTGGGGGAAGTGAACCCTTATTTGTGTGGAGGAAGAGTGGAAAACCACTTAGAAAAAACCACCCCCAGTTCACCCGACCGAGATTCGAACCTCGATCTCCCCGTCCTCGGAATTCTAGATAAACACGACTAGCGCCTTAGCCAACTATGCCACCGAGGCGGGTCACATTTAGTTAAGTGTTAAATGAATGGTCTGGGGTTTGGTTGTTAACTTAGTCCAAAATAATGGTAGGGCTGAACCACCAATAAGCAGTATAAGGGTGGACTGTCACTGCCTCAAGGTACTGCACTGCTCTGCACTGCACTGCGCCGCCAGCATATTGGAGATATACAGTCTGATATGCCATTGATTCCTACTTTCAATAAATAATCATTGTGTTCGTACTCATACCAATGTTGTGTTGAACAACTATTTAATATGTTCGATGGAAATAAACTATGCATATAACCTGAACTAATAGTGAGACGCAGTGAAAAAACACCTCATTTAAGCGATGATGATAGATTGTACATCATTATATGATAAGAAATAGCAATATCATAACGACTTACTATTGCGTGACAGCTGATTTAAATAAATAGCAAAAATGAACGACTCTGGTTATTTTCTGAATTTTATTTACCTTTACAAAGTTGAAAATTCACATTCCGTTTCTATAGTATTGCATATATTATATCTCAAAAACATCGATGTTTTTGAATTGTTTTTCTTATTTTTCAGCTTCTTCACATAATAAAGATACAATAACATCTATCATAGTTGCGTTAACTACTCTTGGATATGAGAACTAGGGTTGCAGCCAGAAGGGGTGGTAGGGCCTACCTGGTGCAATGCAATGGAGAGAAGATGCGCACATCAGGGACAACCTTGTGTGTGTGTGTGTGTGTGTGTGTGTGGGTGTGTAGGTGTGTGGGTGGGTGGACATTGAGGTATAAAGACCATCTCAAATTTAAAGTTAATAAAAACAATATAATATAATATTTTTTAACGTCTCAAATCTTGAATAGCTTTAGTGATTCTACGATATCTAGGATTTCATCCCTATCTATCCCAATCCGTGACTCCCGCATAAGTCCGCCTTCATTATCCGAAAATGATCAATCCTTATTTGTAAAAAAAAAAACACGCAAGAAAGCTTTTGTGTCAGACATGAAGAAAGAGATCCTCGAATAAAATTTAATTTCGTTGTTTGAGAATGCTAGTAGAGCACTGGTGCGCTAACCACAAAGTCCTGGATCGACTCTCGTGTCCATGTCTTATTTTTAAACTATATCAAACTATAGACCGATTTTAGTATCAAGAAAGGTGACCTGGCGGTCTAGGGGTAAGGTGTCAGACTTCTATGCTGGCGGCCGGGGTTCAATCCTCGGTCCCGGCAAAGATTTATCTGATTACCAAACCCTTCCTTCACCTCTGACAAGACATCTTGTGAATGTGGGGAATGCCAGGCCTCCACCGTGGTTCGGATTCCACGTTAAACTGTAGGTCCTCCATTTCATCTCACAATCACCCTACCATTACACGTTAGCGTAAGTGCGTATAACCCGAACGGGTAGTAAGANTTCACCTCTGACAAGACATCTTGTGAATGTGGGGAATGCCAGGCCTCCACCGTGGTTCGGATCCCACGTTAAACTGTAGGTCCTCCATTTCATCTCACAGTCACCCTACCATTACACGTTAGCGTAAGTGCGTATAGCCCGAACGGGTAGTAAGACGCGGTACTAATAATAATAATAATAACAATAATAGTATGAAAAAGCATATGGCCGGGAAAAAAGTCCTTTCAGAAGATTCTTCATAAGAAAATTGGGATGTATATTTGAAATAATTTAAAGTTTGACCGTGGAACAAATTAGGTACCAGAATCGATTATTGAAACATGTGAAATATGTAGTTTGGTGTATTCTAGAAAGAGAAACAGTAAATTATATTAAACTAAATTATTGTATTATACTATCACCGTATTAAATTGTGGAATATGTCACAAACCTGTACCGGTGAACACGCTAAGTGTCATTTTCTTAAAGGGCTATTCTAGTTTACCGTGGACAGGAAGGTTGGAGTTTGAGTACCGGCCATGCGTACTAAGAATGTTTTGCTGAAAACTGTTGTTACTTGTAGATTAAAACTTGGAAAAACCAAAGAAATTCTCAATACATATTTTACCGCTTGGATGATTTTTGTTAGAGTGGATGTATTTTCTCAACACTACTACTAGTAATAAGTATAATAATATAACTTACATCTTACATCATACTCGCACTGTGGGTTTGGAATATGAAATACTTGTAAAAATTCTTAACTCTACAAGCGACACGGTCGTGGAAAGACGCACAAAGAAACGTCTGTATAAATTTACATATTTCAAAATTAGCTTACATTCAATATAAAGTCGTCCTTGAGAAAGATGTTTATTCCATTTGAAGTAAACATTATCAAAATTCATGAATCAAATTAAATTATGACTAATTTAAGTGCCAGTTTTATTATTTCGGCTCCAAATTCCACTTAATTATACACATTAATCTAAACCATTTTGTCTCCTTAATATATGTATATCACTAACTACTTTTTTTGTTCTGAGTTTTAACACACGTCTGTATTGTAACCATTTAGTTACAAGAATGAGGTAATGGGTAGGAAGAAATAATTTACATGAACTGTACCATCATTTGCATGGAGGAAAATTGGGAAACTATTTTTTTTTTAATGCTCTGAATACACCCTGCCGGGATTGGAACATTGACCTCCGTTTCACCGGCAAATCAAACTGGAGGATCCTCACATTTAATCTCTGTACTCCCCGTTGCGGGTCACTAATTACCAACTAGTAGCTAATCTCTAAATTACCTAATTGTATTTAAAATAATAACAGGATTTACTAACCATATACTTTAACAGTATAATCACAGTCATAGGATACATATAATTACTAATATTATATATATATATATATATATATTAAATATACATAGAAACAAGAACCGATAATTGTATTCCTAGAAACCGACTCCAATTCCTAAATGAAGAACTGATAGAACAGAAAAACCGAACTGGTACAACCCTAGTAATTAGTAAAATTAACTTCCCATGAATAGGTAGCCAATTATTATAATAAAGCATTATTTATAATAAAGTATAGTATGAGGTTGAACTTTAATCTTTCCAAAATTAAACACAAAAAACAACTTATATTTGGTTGACCATAGAATTCAATTAACTTGAGATTTATAAATATGCACAATCGGACCGATGAAAACTTATTCTCATGCAGTAGATATTTGCCATCGCCCGTACATGTAGTCGCGTGGTCTTTGGAGTTTTTCTCGCTATATACTGGATTGCTGGTGACGGGAAAGTTAGGCTTAAAATTCCGGGATGGTGTGCCGAGGGCTTTTCCCCTCTAAATCCTTTATTTTTCATCCCTGACTCTCTAGTGCGGGTAGTAAGACTCGTTGTACACACACACACAAACTCTTATGACAGTTATACATAGTGTTAGCCTTATGATATTTTTTTTACTTCCGCTCTCTTACAGGTAGAGAAAGTATTGTGATCGTCAAAAAAATCGAATTTCGAGATTTTGATGAATTTCTACGTTTCATGACCCCCTGAATCCTAAAAAGTGGTATTTGCATTGCCGCCTGTCTGTCTGTACCTCGGAGTAGAGCCTAAACTATTTTACCGATCGGGTTAAAACTTTGTATTTAGGGTTTTCATAGGGTTGCCCCAAGGGTTTTTTGAAATTAGATATATAACCCTAAAATTATGGGTAGCTTTCTTACGAGTGAAAAGAGAAAAAAGAATTATATTAACATCGTCTCTAACGATTTTGGTTACATTTCATTTCCAAACATTGATCAATATTACAAACAAAATTGCTACCCTCAATTTCTTGTCAAAATGAATGTAAGAATTACGGTCTGATGCGTAAATTCTAATTTTGTATCATATCTCCGTAACTATTGGAGATATGAAATTACTTATCATTGCAATTATATGGGTATATTTATAATAAAATATATTATTTAAGACATATTTTTATAAAACCAATTGTTTTCAAGCTATACGCAAATATATATATTTTTTAACTTTTCGAATACTAAATGTAAAGTATTGCGAGCGTAAAAAAAAAATCTAACCCGAGATGTTGGTGGATGGTTTTTACAATGCCGCCTCGCCCTTTGTTCCTGTTCAACCCTAAAATTAAGAGTAGTTTAATAAAGGGCGGAAAGAGAAAAATTGATTTTCTCAAAATCGGTTCTAACGATTTTAACTAAAATTCGTATCTAGGCGTTAATTAAGATTATAAATAAAATGGCTATTATCATTTTCCCATGAGAACGGCTTTTAGGGTACTTTACAGAAGCGGAAATTTCCATATCTCCGTAACTATTTGAGATACTAAATAATACCTTATTATTGCAAAATTTAGTACTATTAAAAATAAAAAGCTTTTATTTGAAACCAATAATTTCTGCGATATTGGCAAGTATATTAATACAATTTTGTCAGCTTTTGCTGTACATGGATACTAGGGGGAAATGTTTGTACAGCAATGATCTATATCTATCATTTTAAACTCAGTTATCAATATTTACCCATTTTAATGGTCGAAATTAATAAATGAGGAATTTAATATCAGTGCAATAAACATAAGATGTGGAATCACTAATAAAATGTCAACAATTTTAACCGGAAGTAGAAATTTTACTACGAAGTGTTACGATGTTTGTAGACGCAAAATCGTTCTTTTTTATTGGTCCAAATATACAAATGAGGACTTTAATTCTTTAAAAATAAACTGATAAAATTCAAAACCAGGAGTCAAAAAATGTTTTACGCAAGTATAGCGCGATGTTTGTTCGGGTATATTATTTAGTTTCACATATATTACGAGTTTTGAATAAATATCTCAATTTCTAAACAATGGAGTGAGAAAGTACGTATGGAGTCCCCGCGCCATTTATTTACATTCATTACAGTAGCCCCATGGCTTATTTGGTGCTGACTGACAGCTCACAGCTCACTTATGACACTCAACATTTAGGTATATACCTAAATTTTGACTGTCAGAAGGGACAGCTGCTAAACAAATGTTTCTGTAGATCATATGGTTCGGCGTAGGGATACATAATTTGGTCTGGTAACGTTTCAAAGCTGTAAATCAGCACCAAAGAAGCCATGGGGCTACTGTAGGTACTGTTACCAGTCTGTGGTCTGAGTAACTCTTTTAATCAAGGCGTATATTTTCCGCTAGCGGCTTGCAAGGACTACCCTGGCTTCATGTGCCTTATAAATTATAATGTAACTTAAGACTAGGACAGGCACAACATCCATTCCCCTGTCGTTAAATCATCACTGTGAAAGGGTAAACCCACATTTCACCAATGATAAATTTTTCGGCCATGCCGGGAATCGAACCTGGGATCCTTAGCTCAGTAGACAGACACGCTACCGACTGATATTACATATACAAATTTCATTGTGTTAAATAACATACCAT
The DNA here is from genome assembly GCA_901482245.1 of Timema douglasi. Taxonomy (NCBI): domain Eukaryota; kingdom Metazoa; phylum Arthropoda; class Insecta; order Phasmatodea; family Timematidae; genus Timema; species Timema douglasi. The sequence goes on from CABEEJ010003811.1 coordinate 26,431, forward strand.
TTTTATATTGGGCTATTTTCTGTCGCCACTTTAATAAAGAGTTATGCATCTTTGAAACACTTAGAAATAAAATATCGCTTCTACGTTGTAGCTTTCAGTAATTAATTACAACCAAAAAGAGAGAGAGATAAAGTCTCATAATATTTTATTAGAGCATTACTACTTAGAGAGCAAATTAAAGGCCGTCATTTTACAAGATGGAATATGGAGGGGTATTGAAACAATCCACTTATCTTGAAGTTTGTGTTGAGTTTAGTTTTGTTTATACTGTTGTAAAAGAAATAACACAATGTGAATGTATTTATGAACGCTTTTAGCTTTACTGGAACGAAACTTCAGTTGGCCCGAAAAATTATTGCCTGTGAAATTAGAACTCGAATGAAATGAATATTCATCAAACTTTCAAATAACTATTCTGTTTTAAAAAATATATATGTGGAGCTATTAGAGAAACTTTGCTAGGAAAACAAATATTACGTACAGAGCTTAAAATAATGATTTTCAAATTAGCTTGTAAAAGCAATATTTAATCTAAATATTAAATGAACTATATCATACTTTCTTCTCTTTTACACGTTTTGAATACACTAAAAAATCTGCTAATATTGACGAAACTACTTTTTACTTTCTCATATTTAAAAAAAACTATTGTAATCACGAAAAAGAATTATATAGGGATTTTGATGAATGTTAACGTTTTAAGTGAACCTGAACCCAAAAAAGTTTATTTTACAATTCTGTATGCCTCCATGTCTATCAATCAGCCCCTGGCCATGGATCCAAACCGGTTTGATGGATATTGTTAAGACTTGATATTTAAATTTTATAGGGTTGTAGCAGGAAACCTTTTTTTCTAGCATAGCCCTTTAATTAAGAGTAGTTCGCTGATTTAATTTAGTTCTAAATTTTTTGTTTAAATGGCTCAAACGATTTTGTTTAAAATATTTATCTAGGATTTTTTTGGTATGACAAATAGTACAGTATAGTTGGTTTTTGGACGAAAATTCTTGAAGGGTAGCTTACTGGGTAAATTTTTGAAAATCCGAAATAATTTTTAAATGAATTTAACAATTTTTTTTTCAAAATGTATATCTGTGATCGTTTGGTATGATAAATTACAATGTTTAATTTTCTTTGGGGTAGAAACTCATTTATGGGTAGTTTACAAATGAATGCTTTTTTTCTCAAAAACTTGCAATATTTTTAAAATGGCTCTAATGATTTGGTTCCAAATAGGTTATTTACAAGTGTCGAAAATAACAAATAACATTTTATAATTTATTTATTTGGGGGGGGGGGGTGAGAACTAATTTAATGGTAGTTTATTGATTTTTTCTAAAAAATTGAAATATTTGGAAATAGCCCTAACGATTTGGTTTCAAATGGGTGTCTTGGGAGTGTTTGATATGATTAAAAAAATTGTATACTCGTTCTTGAGTAAAAAATTTGAGTGATGTGTTATTTATTATTTTTGTTAAAAATTTGAACTATTTTAAAAATGGTTCTATTGATTTTGTTTAAAATGGATATATAGGGAGCGGATAATCTCACAAATGGCACTGTTTACTGGTATCTGAGAGGAAATGCATCAGCATTAGTGCTTAGAGAGAAAATAACTAAAACCACAATAAAAATCATCTTTCTTCCTGGTCCCTTCCCCCCTCCAGCGCGACGCCACTGTCTGCGAATGTAACTTTTCATATATTGTTTTAATACCTATGAAATAATATCATTAAAATAGTAAAATATGATCAATGTTGACAGCAAAAATAAATGTTATTTTAGTTCCTAAACGCGGCCATAATCCAAGTGTAGCGTGCAAGTAGTGAGCCAGGCTGTACCGCACCTCTCTCACACACTGCGTATAGTCTAACAAGGGGATAGGGGTTTTAATGGGCGATTTTCACCATAATGGTGAGGGGAGGGGGGGGGGTTGTTTATTGCACAAACATCACAGTTACGGATTTGCTATGTTTGAGTAACTTAAAAACTTCCCACGCCCAGAAATGTCGCATCGCATTTCATATAGGCTAAATCACAAAATGACGTCATAAATTTTACAATTAATGTATCTGTTTTCGTTTGATTCAATGTTATTATGTGCCTTACATCATCTTTGCTATCATCAGAAGCGAAGATATGACGCCGGTGTGCATAATAAGGAATAGCATACAATAGTTTAAGTATTTCAATTTTAAAAGGGCAGTTTGAATACTGCTTTAGGTGACCTGGCGGTCTAGGGGTAAGGTGTCAGACTTCTATGCTGGTGGTCGGGGTTCAATCCTCGGTCCCGGTACAGATTTATCTGATTACCAAACCCTTCCTTCACCTCTGACAATACATCTTGTGAATGTGGGGAATGCCAGGCCTCTACCGTGGTCCGGATTCCACGTTAAACTGTAGGCCCTCCATTTCATCTCATAATCACCCTACCATTACACATTAGCGTAAGTGCGTATAACCCGAACGGGTAGTAAGACGTGCTGCTAATAATAATAATAATAAAACTGCTTTAAAGAACATATTGTCCGGAACATTGGAACAAATATATTTACTTGTGAGCCAGCTAGGTTAGTAGGTGTATTAAAAATAATCATTCTTAGTTATCTCTACTTGTTAGACCTCTGTTTTCATAAGTACTACTGGTGACATAAACATATATTCAAATATTTGCTAAACAAACATCAGCTGCACGCAGATACAGTGTGTGTAGGGCCTATTACAATTATCCTAAGCAGTCACACGTTATAAAACGTAAAACTCAACCAAGGCGAAATTGGATTACTCCCAGTGACTATATTTATATCGGTGACCTGGCGGTCTAGGGGTAAGGTGTAAGACTTCTATGCTGGCGGCCGGGGTTCAATCCCCGGTCCCGGCATAGATTTATCTGATTACCAAACCCTTCCTTCACCTCTGACAAGACATCTTGTGAATGTGAGGAATGCCAGGCCTCCACCGTGGTTCGGATTCCACGTTAAACTGTAGGTCCTCCATTTCGTCTCACACTCACCCTACCATTACACATTAGCGTAAGTGCGTATAACCCGAACGGGTAGTAAGACGCGGTGCTAATAATAAATAATAACAGCCTTTAAATGAAGAGAAACTGTCGTGGTCAGACTCCGTGATTCTCATGACAAATATAAAATAAAATTAATAGAAGATTTTTTTTAGTTCAGGTTAAAAAGTTTTTTGTTATAAAAATTGTAAAAAAAATCTACCTTAACTTGCGTGCCCTTCCAACCCACCTTAAGTTATGGTATATACGGTCTGATTTTCATAGGAAAACTATAAGCTAATGTTGTAACATTGGCGAAAATAAAAATACCACAACTATTGTCCGTTTAATTAATAATGCACGGATAAATTATACAGTAAGCCATAGGGAAGTATTATCGGAATATTTGTGATAACTTTTTACATTAACTTTATAATAAATAAATCAAATAATACAACATATTTCTAAAATGCTAGATTCTAGTGACTTCCAATCAATGTTGGTGGTCGCAAATGGGCTTCCTAAAATAATATTAGTTTATATGAGGGGAGAAATAAAGGACTAGGGAAGGGAGTCTGGAAAAGAGGGGGGGGGGCGCTTAATCTTCCGTTTTGTGAGATAACGTCTTAAGTTAACTCATATAACTCTACGTGTAACATAGACATGCTGCTTTCGAGCTTTGTTGTTTTCAAGAGGGGTCGTTGATGATTGCCTCAAACTTTAACCCTTGATTCGGTGGTAACATGGTATAAGGCGTCAGACTCTCACTCACTTGATATGGATTATTATGGATATTTTTTTAAGAAGTAAATAAGCACTTACTTCCTTTAAAAGAGCTTTTTTACCTGAATGGTTGACAATGTGAGGTCTGCTTCTATTTCCAAATGTTTAATCAATTTTGAGTTAATGGAGTTTTTTTCGTCTAGTAAACACTTTTCACCACTAATCCTTATGGCGTATGATATATCTTGTCTTTAGGGTAATTTGATTCAAGAGGAATGCAAATGTTTTAATTAAGGTGGAATTAATTAAAAATTAAAACTACTAAAAAAATGTATAAAAGTTTCTCTCGTTTGACATTCCATTTTAAGATATATTTTTTTATCAAAATTATTATACGCCTTCTACGGTAATATAGAATTTAAAAAATCTCTGACAGAGGTATTTAATTTCCCTTCGTGGTTGTAAAAGTCGTATTACTTTCTTTCTGTTGTCAGTATTAATTTTAATGTCTGCGTCAGTAGTCCAGTTAAATGAAATTACGTGTATAAGCTCAGAGTCGCTTCTATATTAAAAAAAACTGTGGGCTTTGAAATTGGTATCTCCGAAATATACGTATGAATCGTCACATATTTGAAGAAGAAAAGGTGTATTTAGTCTAGATTTTATTAAAGATAAGATTAATATATATGTATGTATCTAAGAGATTAAATGCATTTTAAATCACTAGTTTACAAATTTGTGCTAAGTTTGTGGACTGAAAAAAGTGACTTGATTGATTTTTCTAATCTCTTAGCTCTTATTTTATTTGTCTGGTCTATTGGCCTTAATTCCCTAAACTCTTGATCATTACTTGCATAGTGCTTAAGCCCTTACTTTCATGGTCTCTTGACCCTACTAACCTAGTTTGTTGACTCTTACCTTCCTGGTCTCTTGACCCTTACTTACCTCGTTTGTCGACTCTTACCTTCCTGGTCTCTTGAACCTTACTTACCTCGTTTGTCGACTCTTACCTTCCTGGTCTATTTACCGTTACTTTCCTGGAGCTTTGAAGCTTACTTAGTGTGTTGACCCTTACTTACCTCGTTTGTTGACTCTTACCTTCCTGGTCTCTTGACCCTTACTTACCTCGTTTGTCGACTCTTACCTTCCTGGTCTATTTACCGTTACTTTCCTGGAGAATTTGAAGCTTACTTAGTGTGTTGACCCTTACTTACCTCGTTTGTCGACTCTTACCTTCCTGGTCTATTTACCGTTACTTTCCTGGAGCTTTGAAGCTTACTTAGTACTTTGACCCTTACTTTCATAGGGCCTTAACCCTCACCTACCTTAGTGTGTTGACCCATAATTCTCTAATATATTGACTGACCCCTACTCTTTTATTCTGCTGACCTTTAATTTTCCAGATTTTAAACAAGAAGCTTGTCATTTTTACAAAAGGGTAGTCTAGAAGTAAAATCCTAGACACAAGTTAAAAGCACTCGTATATTATTATTATTATTATTATTATTATTATTATTATTATTATTATTATTATTAGCACCGCGTCTTACTACCCGTTCGGGTTATACGCACCTACGCTAATGTGTAATGGTAGGGTGATTGTGAGATGAAATGGAGGACCTACAGTTTAACGTGGAATCCGAACCACGGTGGAGGCCTGGCATTCCCCACATTCACAAGATGTCTTGTCAGAGGTGAAGGAAGGGTTTGGTAATCAGATAAATCTTTGCCGGGACCGAGGATTGAACCCCGGCCGCCAGCATAGAAGTCTGACACCTTACCCCTAGACCACCAGGTCACCCCACTCGTATATTAACTAACAAAAACCAGATATAATTCTTTAGAGGTTTTAACCAAAGGTGTGTTTATGAATAAAAGATAGGTCATATACAATACCCGTATTCCACATCAATTGAGAACTATATCTGAGAGCAATAACACGTAATAGAGAAACTATTACATTATGGCACTCTTAACAATGATAATATATGTACAGTAGCCCCGTGGCTTCTTTGGTGCTGACTGACAGCTCACAGCTGACTTCTGACAGTCAACATTTAGGTATATACCTACATTTTGATTGTCAGAAGTGACAGCTGCTAAACACATGTTTTTTCAGAGTATATAGTTCGGCGTAGGGATACATAATTTGGTCTGTAACTTTTCAAAGCTGTCAGTCAGCACCAAAGAAGCCATGGGGCTACTGTAACAAACAAAAAACCAGTGTATTGAAAGGTTGTTTATTTTATAAGAGTAATGGATCGTCTACATTCAGCCCCGCCCACTTGTCTGGCGTACACTCTTTAATTTTGTCTGCCTACTAAAGTCATGCATTTCCGCGGTGGTGGTCACACGGCCTAAATATTAAGCTCCTTTAGTCTGGTTTGTCGACTGATCGGATGCATTGAGGGTATTTTCCCTAAATGGTTTCCTACTTTACCCCCAAGAAAACGTGGGTTGTTTCTTCTAAAACTAGTCGTCCCTAATTCCTGCCATCAATATACATGCGTCTAACACGAACGGGCAATAGGACGCTTACATATACCCTAATTTTTGTTGGAAGAACAGAAGAGAACATTCAAACATATTTTTTTGCGGCCAACATTGACAACACTTCACTTTATTATTTGTGTTATCTTATAAGTTTGATGATATCTATCAAAAGTGACAGCTTCAGATAACATGACTTGATGTATGAATATATTAAAATGGTTTTAGTAGCTTTAGTAACTAACGTTTACTGTTCTTCCTACCAAAATCATACTATAGCTACGTTGCCACGCGCAATAAGCAAGGGGGCGTGTTTTATTGTATTATTCTCCGCGTTTAGCTCGGAATTGTTGAGGTCAAAAAAGACATTAAACGTAAATAATACTGTACAATCCTCTTTCTTTATTCCTAGCGGCCCTCATCACGACTGGCTTTCACTGTATTCAAAACAATCAAGGCTTTCAGCTAAAATTTCAACCTATTGTCGAAAAAAAAACACGCAATTATTTAGAATGGTTTAATGGAATTTGAAACTATGTTTATGTTCAAACAGTAGGCTTATTCTTACTATGTACAGTACCTTATCAACTACAGCTAACAAGAGCAACCCGTTCTGCAACCTGTAACACACTTCCTTCAACAATGATGTCACGATCACATAGAGCTTCTTCGCCGCGTTTGACTTAGAGGGAGCTCCTGTGCATGTTTGTCTAGTAGTAATAAGAGGTGTCTAAACATGCGTGGTCTAGAAGTAATAAGTATATTGATATGTTATTATTATTGTTTTTTGTAAAAAAGGTTAACCCACTTGCAACTTTATAAATTAAAATATGTATTGATTACAAAGCTAATACTAATTAATATATTGATTACGAAGCTAATACTAATTAAAGTCGTTTTCCTTGCTCTATTAACCCAAATGCAAGCTAAATCTGAGCAAACATGGCGAGTGTGTATACCTGTAGGATGACATCGGTAGTGTATTTACTATGTAATAGTAGCCTGTCAACTAACTTACCGCTTTCTCTTACACGCAGCAAGAAGCTTTGGACGTAGACGAGGTAGAAATAACTGCATGCTGCTATTTTCAACCTCTGCTTCGCTATTTCTTCTTTTTGTAATTTTAGTCTGCGTGTTTTATTTATTTGTATTTGTTTGTTGTGAATTTACTATTCTCTTTAATTTTATTTGTTTCGCTTGCTCAATAATGTTATGCATGATTGTTATTTTACTTCCATGATGTAATAAATGTCATAAAGATGTCATAAATGGAAACAAAACTAAACATTAGCTCACTTGACCGCAGCCTAGGGCAAACTATGCTCACAAGGTGTGTTAGGCCAGTGATAAGATATTTAGTTGATATTTGAGGTTAGTCTTAGAAACATTTTACGAAATTAGAAAGGCCAATCTTTTTTTGTATATTTTTTAAAAACAAAAGAAAGAAATTAATGTTTTTTTAAAAAAGTTCCGTAAATAATATTGACTCCTGGTCCCTTCTTTTAAAAAAAACGCGATCAAAGTTATCTTGTAATCACCCTGGCATTGCTAGAATACAATTTATTACAACGTCTATGACCATTCATACAGCATCTGGATCAACCTTCCGAAACATTTCTAACTTGTAATATGGTCTTCCATATTTGAATATTTGGTTCATTATTAAAAAATATGGCGACAAGTCTTTTTTTAATGCCTTAATCTAAATTTTATATAGGGTGAGAACAGTTTTAAAGAAATTTGCGCTCTTTTGCAGAGTTTTTTTTCACCACTTGCGTGTAACAAGGTTTGTGAATATGCCACCATAATATCTAGTATTGAAACAACACCGACCTAACTTCGTCACTGAAAATAAATATATTATTTTTATTGTAAGAGGCTAAATAAAATAAAACACCAGACATACTATACTGATAAAATGAAAATAATTTTAAGAACCTTTTAAGAACAAAAAATGTTAAAGTATACAACCATGATATAGTACCCTACCTGGAATCACTTTGTGTTGATTTTATTTCCCCCTTTGTTAGAAGTAACTCTTAGAACTGGACATGTGTCCAGAATCAAGAGTAGTCTGCGCATTGGCGTTCCTACTGATATATCTAGAATATGTGCGAGATACTAAAAAATACACCTATGTTCTAAGATAATAATAACTATTCATTTGTTCGATACATAATTTAAAGAAGAGCACTACATAAACTTTTAGTTTTTTCAAAGTGTGCAAGGGCTTTACACACCTTATTAAATACATTAAAACTAATAACTTTCACAAACTTTCAACAGCAAACTATCTTTGTTGGTTGGCAATCACAATGTATCTTGTGTTCTAATATGCCATGAAAATTAAAATATTTAATTATAGTTTTCATAAAACATCTTATTAGTTAGCTACCGAATAATATTATCAGCGTGCATATCACGGTGGTAAAAATGAATACACCATCTATACAGTCGAGGAGGCCGTGACTTTTATTATCTTACGACAATGATGATTGCTTCATTGGTTTAATCAAATCTGATTGGCTGTTTAGAAGACTTCGAATTCTCTTTTACTTCTCTCGTCTTCTTTGTAAACATATTGGAATTGTTGCTTATTTTCCCAGATATTTGTATTCATCCTTCGTCATGATGGCATCATGTTTGCGAGGGCGTCCAATAACTAAATCAACTCGTGAGTAACGGTTTTTCTATTCAATCTGATAATCCTCGTGGCAAAGTTTATGTAATTATTCCATCATTTCGGTCAGTGTTGTTGAGTTGCTTGTTTTGTTTAAACGGCGTTGTTTGTTGTTTGTACCATTGCCTTAGTTGGATATTTATGGTAAGTTTTATTTAACAAGTGAATCGTAACCTACAAGCTAATTATTGTGCTTTCTAAACATAAAGCTTGCTTTGTTGTTAAAACTTTGTCATTTACGAGTCTTCTAATTTTTTTTCAGCGTATCTATTCATTTAAGAACGTCAACATACTTTTATTTTGTTTTACATAAATTTGTTTTTTAATTATTTAATAGCTGTGATGGAAAAAAAATGTTTAACCAAACGTACAATGTGTTTAAAACTAAGCATATTTTAAAAAACAAAGGTTTGTTTGCCACTGGAATTCTTCATTTAAACATCTCTTTGATGAGAGGTAAAGTCGTAAAATACGAGCTAATGGAATTCATTTTTAAATGCCATCATGCTAAATTGCAAATGGCTTGCGTTATTTTTTTTTTTTTTTTTAAAAATTCTTGTTTCTTTTGAAAGTTATATTTGGAGTTGAACTCAATGCGGCTTGGTCAAATATCGATATATGCATAGCATATGCAGGTGTTGATAATTTATCGAAACTTAAGTACTTAGCTACCTTTGCTAAATTTTGTCATTTATGTGCTTATCTACTATCGCTACCCATTTACCATAGCCAACTCATAACTTATGTGCCTAGTTAGCGTTTCTAAATGTTTGAGCAATTGTTCTTCTAATATATCTTATCAATACAGGGGCTTGAGATAAAATTTTATATTTGTGGATTCTAATTCTATCAATAATAATTTAGTTACGACGGTACCGAAAAATGAGGGATTCAAACATTTCCTGTCCCATTCCCCCGCCCCAACCCCCACGCACTTCTCTAAACGTATCGATGTATTATGTTTGTAATTCTTCTTCAATGCCTAGGACAGTTAGGCTCGTTTAAGTCCTATTAAATTCTTAACCCAAATCAGTTTTAAAAAACTTTAAAATTATTCAATAGGGATTTAATGCTAAAACAATCTCTTGCCATTTCCGTGGGGTGACATAACAACAAACCATTGTAGGTATGACCTATTCCTCTGGCCCTCACCCATAATTACAAAATTACCCATCACAGTACGATGTTTGATTCATTTTATTTAAACAGGAATTGAACACAAAATGGAATTAGCAACTGAGAGCTGATATCTACTGATCTAGACGCACAATCATACGCTATACTAAGGTCATACTGTAGTGATACTTTTAGAATATCCGAATAAAAATATCACCCTATCCATAAAAGTTAAACGCACCCCTTAGCGTATCAAAGTAAATCTAGAAACTTTTATAATCGTCATTCAATAGTGGGTCGAATATGAAAAGTACCAAAAATTACAAACGAGTATCTATCCCTTTCAAACCTTCAGTCCCTCGAGATGGAAACTGATCACATTTATTAGTATATTCCATTTGAGCTACTATTATTCCAAGAAGTTTGCCCATTATTAAATGTGCACAAAGATGTCGGTGTAATGTGCTAGGAAGGTCCGGCTGGATCATTATATTCTCCAACTGACGTGAACAATAATGAATAGTTTTGTGTGTACACTTACCATATATTTCAAAATATGACGTCTCTTCAGGGTTTTTTTCTGCCTCCCAGGGCGTTCTCTCTCTCTCTCTCTAGCTGAATAAAATAAAATTATGAGATAGGATTAATCAACCGTCCTTATTTGTTTCAATCCCTTTTAGATAAATGCTGGTTCATTTCATCTTAATTATTCCAATTTTTTTTTACCCTTTGTTGCATCACATTATGTTTAAGCCCAACGACAAAACAGTTCTAGATGGTGTTTTGTGTATTTTAAATGGCGTACTGTGTAAAAGGTTTACTGCTTGGAATTAAAGGTTATTTACCCACTTTTACGTGCAGATTGAGGGTGGGAACTATTTAGGGAAAACACCCTCAGGCCTACACCCAGCCGGGCTCCTCCCTTTCACCGGCAAACCACAATAAATGAGCTTGTTTAATATGGGCAGACCCGAATTGCGCCAGTTATTAAGGGATTAAAAACTGTTTACTAATCCCGGACCCGAATTGCGCCAACTCAAGTTCAGGTAGTCAGAGAGGGAGGTGGGGGGGATGATACAAACAAAGACCATCGCAAACAATCTCTCCCCTTAGTAAAGGAATGTAAAAACGCCCTAAGTGCCCCCAACAAGACTTGCAACAGTAGTATTGACATCCGTCTGTCCAATACTTATTAAGTGTCTCGACAACAGTGACTGTCCCGGTATTTTTTTTTTTCGGGTTTTGTGTGAGCTGTGATAATATTAGCGAGAATTATTGATATGGAAAGGATTTATAGTGAAAAGGGGAAAGTTCTGATTGTCTATAATAAATATATGTATAGGCAGGTGAATCAATTAAAGTTGACGAGGGAAGAGAGGTGGAGATGCACTAAAAAGGACTGCAAGACTGAAATATTTACTCTTGATGGTGGAAATATTTTCTCGCGGACTGAAAACTAACACAACCACGAACCACTACTAGATCAAGAGTTGAACAGAAGCTCCATTAGCAACGCAGTTAAGAGGAAAGCTGAAGAGATTGAAGTAAGGCCTTCAAAGTTAATCCACACAAAGGTACAGACACAGGAAAAAACTATAAAAACATTGACCCGCAAGGACATTAAATGTATCAGGAATAACATCAACCACACTAAACCAAAAACACTGCCGAAGTTGCCTAAATCTTCCGAAGAAATTCAATTTGCCGTAGATTCAATTGAAATAAAAACTATTCAAGACGAAAACTTTTTGTTGAGAAACGAAAAAGAGAAGGGGATCGTGATATTTTCTTGTGACTCGAATCTTGAGTATTTGTGCCAGAATGAAATTGTGTTAATAGATGGAACCTTTGAATACGCACTGAAACATTTTGGTTTTCGTACAAAATTTAAAATCGGTCCAAAGTTTAGGAATGGAGAAATAGACAGATTAAGCTTAGTGAAGTGTGTGTCCTTCCAAAACTCCTTTGTATGACTTGTTTATATTATGTTTGCTATACTATTATTTAGCATACATATAGCCATTATTGACAATGTTTTAAAAACGGAAATTTCACTTTGATATAATATTGCTTTATTTTGAGCTAAATATAGTTAACTAAATTATATTTTTTGACTTGTGTCCTTCTTACTGCCATACATAGCATTAATATTTGTATATGTTCAGAGTTGGCGCAATTCGGATCCTGTCTTGGGAAGGGGGGTATTGGCGCAATTCGGGTCCGGTCTGAGGGGGCTCTTTTAAGCTCTTGGCGCAATTCGGGTCCGAGCTAAGAGAATTGGCGCAATTCGGGCGAGCCCTTTAATATTTAAACCGCATGCCCGCCGATGCGGATCTTTAACGTTGTAAATTGCGGAATTATATTTAGAGAATTTGGACAATGATTGCAAATGGGAATTATATTTCGGGACATTTTTGGTGAATACATTTTCGTCTTTTGGGTCCTTCATGTAAATTTTCGATCATAAAGTATTCCTGCACCCTTTTTGGTTAGGGGCTAACTACCTGCAAAATTTCAGCTTCTGTGTTTTAAGGTTTTTTCCAGGCTGTACAAAAGAGCCGGTGATTATTATAGTGTAGATAAACGTTTTTTAAAATCAAACACGAAAGTGTGTAATCATCTGTTCAAGTATACATTTTTCTCCCCACTGCATCTCGATACCCCGTTCGGGATATACGCATACATATCGATAACACTATGTGGTAGAAATTCCTATGGTAGAACGAAGGGGAAATGTACCCACATTTTCGGAGAGAAACTGGTAAACCGTTATGGAAAACCGACTCTTACTACACCTGAACGAGACTCGAACCCCTGAGCTCCCCGTCATTCTATTACTTGAACCATTCGAACATCGAAGTGGGCAGTAGGTGTACGATTTAAATATTTTGTTTGTGAATTATTAACTGACTTCTTCTGTCATCAATTTAAGTTGAATTTTGTGAAACAGAAAACTTGTTGGTTTCAAATTTACATTTTGTTTTTGCTGGATTAATTCGCCTTTCTAGTTCAAATTGTAATAAAATAGTGCTAATTTCACTACCTCCACATTTTATATATGAGTAAATATGTTGATTTTAAACCAACTATACTCTTTTGTCTTCCTTCCATTGTTGCAATAAAAAACTACAATACTTTGAAAAACTGTCATGTTTGAAATATTTTTCAGATTTAAATGTCCACGGCCAAATTTGGAATGTGTCAAATCAATCACACATACATATTATATTGCTCTCTTTCTGTGTTTTATTTTCATTTATATTTATTATTATTATTATGTGTTATTTATCCAATCATTTATATGTGTGTAGTGTGACTGCCACACAATGGTAGTAGATAATATATTCTATTCACCATAACTTTGGGGGGATTTTTTCAAAATGGAAAATATACCAAAATAAGTTAAACATGTATTATCTCAATAAGAATGCGCTGTCACTTTGACCAGCGATGTAAATTGAAGAAACAAACATATTTACGAGGCGGATGAGTACATAAATATTTCTAATAAGTGTTCATTTGTCAGCAAAAGCTAAAGTTACCGTTAAACAATATATCTGACATTTACAAACGTTACCGCTTCTTTCATGTCATCTTATGTAAAATCATATGTTCTTCACATGTCACTTCATACAGATAGTATCAATGCCAATAAAGTAATACATATATTATATTTATGTTTATATCACTCTTGTAGGTGACCTGGCAGTCTAGGGGTAAGGTGTCAAACTTCTGTGCTGGCGGCCGGAGTTCAATCCTTGCTCCCGGCACAGATTTATCTGATTACCAAACCCTTCCTTCACCTCTGACAAGCCATCTTGTGAATGTGGGGAATGCCAGGCCTCCACCGTGGTTCGGATTCCACGTTAAACTGTAGGTCCTCCATTTCATCTCACAATCACCCTACCATAACACATTAGCGTAAGTGCGTATAACCCGAACGGGTAGTAAGACGCGGTGCTAATAATAATAATAATAACACTCTTCGCAAAAAATAATATCTAAACCTACCTTCCTAACGTAATTCTACCATGGATATTTTAAAATATCACTGCGTTTTACTACTTGTCTGGATTATATACACCAACTTTCACAAATGGGCTGGTGTTGAGGTAGGTAGAATGCGTAGGAAATGTTCCCGCATATGTGTAGACGTAGGGTGAAAAATCATTTAAGAAAATCACTTTCATTACACCCGGCAGGGATTTGAATCCTGATCAAATGAGCTTGACAGTCATACCGCGTGCCCATCGTTGAGGGTTAGATTACACTCGGTCCAAAGCTCATGGGCGAATCCAGTGGGAGCAAGTAGGGCATAAGATCAGACTCTTGCCGAGAATACGCTCAACTTAACGTTCACCTATGGTTCATTTAACATAAAGAAACTAGTGTGTGGTCAGGATTCACGTAACGTACATTAATAACTAGAGCAAAACACAAACTATGGATTTGAACTGTTTGGAAACAAATTGTTCATTAAAACATTTAGGACTGATTAGGCTTCAAGTACATGTAATAGAAGCTTTATTTGTTAAATAAGATATAGTTTAGCAAGAGGATACGATGTCTTATAGTTCGCGAAACGTGGGAGGAAAAAGTGCTGAAGAATTTGTTATAAACACAAATAAAGAACTAAATACTCGTGTTGACGTCATTCGCAACAGGATTGGATAGTTAGTGAACGATAGTTAGCTACCTTGTGATGACTTCCATCTTAAAACACGAGGAGAACCGTTATGTGACGTGTAAGCTAGGTGAACTTCAAGTTGATAGTGATACCGGCATTATCACTTAATAATTTAGACACATACATTTTTTTAAATAAAGGCACAGACATTCTAGCCTATAATAAAATAATTACAATAGGAAGGACCATTTAGAAAATACAAACAATTTTGTTGTGGTTAGTATTAATAAAATGTTACCATTAGTATTATTTAATTCATATTTTACATTAAAAGTGATAACAGCAGATCACACGACTTGACGTTTTAATAGGTGAAATTAGATCTTGCTATTTTCGGGCTGTCAAATAAGGTTCTTCCTATAAAATCGGACTGTAGCTTTGATATAGTATGTAGCCTACTCTCACAACCCCCTTTTATAGGTGTGTCATTGTCTGAAATCATATCTATGACAAATAAACAAAATAAGTTAAGTTGGGAGTGTAGGAGACACGAGGAGAGGTCAGGTTTTTTTTTTTTTTGCCATTTTTATAGTAAAACTTTTTTTGGCCAAATAAATATAATATTTATCCAGTAGAACATAGTTAAATTTGCTTTACAATATGATGTAAACAGTATTTTAATATCTGTAATAGTTTACTTATTTTGGCAAAAAAAAAAGTGTTGCTCTAAAAACTGCAAAAACACATTTTCTCGCGTCCCCTACTCTGCCAATTAAGGAACCTGGTTTCACATCTCTGATTTAGTACATCTTTCAAATATTATCTTTCTAACTAGAATGTAATGCAAATACCACCCCAACAATCATATTTATTTCAACGTTTTGTTATTTAATATTGGTCCTTGTAAACTAGTATCTGTGTTATCATAAAGGTGTGTGTTTTATGGTTGCAGGCAAGTCCCCATTCTTCCCCGGCCTCGAGGACCAGGCGGCGCTGTTAGAGGACCCGACAGTCCACCTGGTGGACAGTCAGGTGATGCCTCCTCCCACCCAGCCCCTCAACTCGCCCTCCAGGTCCTCACCGCACAGTCAGGGCTCGGAGACCGGAGAGAGGTACTCCAGGAAGGTGTTCGTCGGGGGACTGCCACCAGACATCGATGAAGGTCACAATCATCACTGTGTACCAACTATTAGAGGGTGTACAAGTGGCTCTTAAATGATTTAACGTTTTATTTTTAGGCCAGGAGACTTTTGGTGCTTTCTTTATATCAAACTTTTGTTTTAAGTAACACATTTATAGGGAACCTTCCTTAATATTTTAATTACTATAAATGAATGAGAATGTGCAAAAAAAATAATAATAATAATAACTCATGTACTGCTTCAGTAGATATACAGTAGCCTCATGGCTTATTTGGTGCTGACTGACAGCTCACAGCTGAAAGCTGACGGCTTTGAAAAGTTACCAGACCAAATTATGTAGCCCTACGCCGAACCAGATGATCTGCAAAAACATGTGTTCAACAGCTGTCACTTCTGACAGTCAAAATGTAGGTATATACATAAATGTTGACTGTCAGAAGTCAGCTGTGAGCTGTCACTCAGCACCAAATAAGCCATGGGGCTACTGTATTTAGTTTAATTTTCTATACATGGTGGTCTCTAGTATTTAAGTTTAACATTTGTTATGAGCATAATGACCTAGTATTTGACCAGAAACTTTTTAAATCAAAAGGAAAAGTTGTGGTCAAATTACGCAATGCCCTTGACAAATATTCAAAAACTGTTAATATTGCTATGTGTGGAAAATTAAACTAAATGCATCTACTGAAGTAATATTTGAGTTATTTTAGCATTCAAATTTAAAAAAATACAGACCCTAACTTGCATTCCCACAGACTCTGAGCAATGGTCTACTATCACTTAGAGCCGAGGTTTGTGAACCTATGTCACGTGGCATGCGGGATTCAGTGTTGTCCAAAGTTTATCGGCCATCTATATAAATATGATATTCTTTAAATTGAAAAATGACACCTGGGAATCGAGCACGGGACCTTTGGCCTAATATGTCACTGCTCTAGCCACCGAGTTATCCAGGAATCGTTCCGCGCTCAGGGTCATTCTTCACTCATATTTTAAGGCAAAGTCTGTGACGGACGTGTGGAACTCGTCAGCTACAAGGAGTGATCAATTCAAGATAGCTAGCTATCACATAACGAAGCCACCTTAAACTCGGGAGGGCTCTACGATGACATCTGTACGAATGTGCATATCTCGATGGAGACAAGTTATTATAGTTGTAAATTACGGGTATAGCCGCAACTAAATATCGTGTTGTTTAAATTGAAAAACAACATCTTGACACGGAAATCAAATACCGGGGGTGACCTGGTGGTCTAGGGGTAAGGTGTCAGACTTCTATGCTGGCGGCCGGGGTTCAATCCTCGGTCCCGGCATAGATTTATCTGATTACCAAACCCTTCCTTCACCTCTGACAAGACATCTTGTGAATGTGGGGAATGCCAGGCCTCCACCGTGGTTCGGATTCCACGTTAAACTGTAGGTCCTCCATTTCATCTCACAATCACCCTACCATTACACATTAGCGTAAGTGCGTACAACCCGAACGGGTAGTAAGACGCGGCGCTGATAATAATAACAAATACCTGGAAATTTGTCTTAGTGCCTCCTGCAATACACGATTAGGGTATAATTAAAACTATTGGTAGCATAAAGCCCTCCCGAGTCTTAGGGTGGCGTACAAGAACTTACAGTGAATGCTTAGTGGACCGATAGTGTGGTCCCGAGCAATATATCGCTCCACCTTCTAACCTAGGATGACGCAAGCAAACACATGCTAGTGTCCACAAAGCATCCACCTAGTCAAGTTCTTGCACACGGCCCTAAGATGGCTCGTGATTTTAAATTGGTGGCTCTTATATAACTTCCGTACGTCCATCATAGACTCTGCCTTAAAATATTAGTGACGAATGACCTTAAGTATGGGATGAATCCAGAATAGTTCGGTGCTAAGGGCCATACTAAGCCAAAGATCCCGGGTTCCATTCCCATGTCAAGGTGTCAATTTTCAATCCAAACAATATAATTATAATATAATTTTAATTTAATATTTATAATATATAATGATGATGAGACTCTTTTTTTTTTTGTTCATTTTGCTACTCAAAATTATGGACACACTAAAGAATTTCTCCAGAAATTATCAACATATTAGGCACGCACTTTCAAAAAGTCTGTTTATCCATGCTTTAGGCTAACACCTTTCAGCCTTAGTAATAAGGCATTGAGCTGACGGTCTTCAGTTCTATCCACACGTTTAGGTGTCATTTTTCAAATTTCAAAAAAAAACTATCATAGTAGCAACAGCCGGGACAAACTTATTGGTGGAGTTGTTAAAGTTTTGGAGGGTTAGTTTATGGGATGAAGGAGGGAGAATTATTTTTCCGTTACTATAGTGGAATAATTTATGTTAGGAACAAATAAACACTTTTTAACAGTGTAGAACTGAAATGGGAAGTGAAACAGGGTGCTAAAAAATAAACACAACCTTGTTAAAGTTTTACTTTGCTGTTATGGTTGTTATTATTTTTATTAGCAAGCTAAATATTGCAGTTGTAGCTATGAAATGTGATAGTTTATATCACATGACTTACATATAAATATATGAAAATAGTTGTTTTTTTTATAGCTGTCAAAAAATGTCCTTCCTATCTAAATTAGACTGTAGCTTTCCTTTTAACTGCTGTTAGTTTTTTAATAGTTCCATAGCTACCAAGTTCTTGATAATTAATAAAGAGTCGATATTTTAAAAATGAATAGGTTACACATAAAGCACTTAGCTCTTTTGAGTGAACATCAAACAACCTACGGTAATTAAAGCTCCAAAGTGAAGAATCAAATAGCCAAAGCTATTATTTATGCTTTTAGAGAGGATTTTCTACATTAAGATATCATATTCGGAAAATTGAAAAATCACACCTGGACACGGGAATCTGACCCGTGACCTTTGACTTAGTACGCCAATGCTCTTAGCACTGAGCTATCCAGGAATCGTCCCGTGTCCAGGGTCATTCTACATTCATATTTTAAGGCAGAGTTTATGATGGACGTGCGGAAATCGTCGGCTACAAATGTGTGATTTTAATTAAGATCACAAGCTCTCAGATAACGCAGCCACCTTTTACTTGGTAATTGGTTTTCAATTGTCAGAATATGATATCTAGATGAAGTAAAATATCATTAAAGCATATATTATACCTGTGGCTATTTGATTCTTAAATATGCAATACCTTACAATTGTTATAATTGTACAAGTGGCAGCCATAAGCCAACTACCGAATCAAAGGTGAAGGTAATGTGCAAAATACGGATAATAAGTCTAAGTTGAAACAATCATTCATTGAAAAAAAAACGTAAACAGTTTAGGAATGGAGAAATAGACGGATTAAGCTTAGTGAAGTGTGTGTCCTTCCAAAACTCCTTTGTATGACTTGTTTATATTATGTTTGTTATACTATTATTTTATTTAGCATACATATAGCTATTATTGACAATGTTTTAAAAACGGAAATTTCACTTTGATATAATATTGTTTGATTTTGAGCTAAATATAGTTAACTAAATTATATTTTTTGACTTGTGTCCTTCTTACCGCCAGACATAGCATTAATATTTGTTTATGTTCAGAGTTGGCGCAATTCGGGTCCTGTCTTAGGAAGGGGGGTATTGGCGCAATTCGGGTCCGGTCTGGGAGGGCACTTTTAAACTCTTGGCGCAATTCGGGTCCGAGCTAAGAGAATTGGCGCAAATCGGGCAAGCCCATTTTAAGTA
Organism: Timema douglasi; assembly: GCA_901482245.1. Classification (NCBI taxonomy): domain Eukaryota; kingdom Metazoa; phylum Arthropoda; class Insecta; order Phasmatodea; family Timematidae; genus Timema; species Timema douglasi. The sequence goes on from CABEEJ010003811.1 coordinate 45,918, forward strand.
CCAGTACCGAAAATAAATAAATCCCAAGTTTTCAAAATATTTGTCCCGTTTGACTTGGACTGAAAGGAATAAGTAGGCCTTTTAAAATAGCAACTAAACCCTAATGAAACATTATGTTTATCAAGTTTGGTAAAACCCTATTTAATCTTATTTTTCTATTTCCCTGGGCCAAGTTTCCACATGCTGTATGGATAATTTTCATATTGTTCCATCATTTTTATGATTATATGTTAATTTTAATTCTCAAGATGGGTTTTATAGACCACAGGAATGAAATTATCATATAATATTGATTATGTAATTAAAATGTTGTCCAAAATGTGTTGAGATCAATTTTTTTTTTTCTGAATATTTTGGGGAAAATAAACCTATTTCAAAATATTTTATACACATTTTAACCAATATTTTTGATGTTCACCAGATTCAATAAAGACATTTAAATAAATAAATTATAGCAGACTTTATGAAGCTAGCCTACACCATAGTTATCAAAAATAATTTTATGTTATTCATTTGTTACCTTGTGATTTTCAAACTCACCTAAAGTTGCTACAGTAATTTATATAAACTGTGGATACCCTTAGTGCTGTAATTGTATTATAATTAATGGGTAAAATATCAACCAAAAGTAACCTGGCTGAGTTTTACGTATGTACAATTTGAGTAAAACATTTTCTACTGTTCTGTTTTAGTTTTTGTTATTATTATTATTAGCACCGCGTCTTACTGCCCGTTCGGGTTGTACGCACTTACGCTAATGTGTAATGGTAGGGTGATTGTGAGATGAAATGAAGGACCTACAGTTTAACGTGGAATCCGAACCACGGTGGAGGCCTGGCACTCCCCACATTCACAAGTTGTGATTAATACACGTCTTGTCAGAGGTGAAGGAAGGGTGTGGCAATCAAAAATTATTATATTCACAGATTTCTCCTTCACAAATTGATTATTTTGTGAAACTACATTATTATTGTTCTTTATGGGTTAAATACTTTTAAATATCAGGTAACTAGCATATCCACTACCCAAAATTATATAAATAATAAAATGAGAAAATAAAATGTTATTTTTGCTACAGTAATTATATTTTCAATAAATATACTACATACTAAATTGATGTCGATACTTTCTTTATGAACTAGACTCATCAAGATGGGTTCATATATTATATTATATATAATAATATATATATATTATTATATATACATACTTTTTTTAAGAATATATTTAGCCTAGACAAAGATTAACACCTCTTTCTTTTAACTAATGTGATCTAAATGCAATAATAATACCTTAACACATTCTAAATCTGTATGTAGCTTGTAATATTATTTCTACTATTTTTTTTTTCACAGATGAGATTACCGCTAGTTTCCGAAGGTTCGGACCGCTGGTTGTGGATTGGCCCCACAAAGCAGAGAGCAAGTCGTACTTCCCTCCCAAGGGCTACGCCTTCCTCTTGTTCCAGGTGGGTGTTGCACAATTTAAACTTTGCACAGCAACAAAAAGGGGCAATAGTTAACACAAAACGGGATCATATAGTCAACTAACAATAAATTGCACTCTCTTTTAAAGCAAAACATTTTTAATTTAGCTATTATCCTGATAAACACATAACTTTTAAACCATCTCAAGTCACGATAGTACTTTTAATATCAAATACTCAACCTCAACACAAGGAATATTTAGGTACTAAGACATCAAACACTAATTTATCCTAGGCATTGCCTAGTTTTTAGGTTCCCTATACCAATACACCACGGCTCAGCCAAAATAATTATTGTTCAAGAAAAGTAAAATATAAATTTCAGGTTTTATAATTTGTGAAAATTATAATAAGTTTGTTGGAATGAATATATGTAAATACTTTGTAATTCTTATTTTTATAGCTCAGTTTTACACATATTTTTAACTTTAAAGAGTAATTTTATTTTTAAAACATTTCATTAGCACTTAATGAGACAGTTCGCCTGTATAAAATAAATGAATGATTATTATTATTATTATTATTATTGTCACCACGTTTTACTACCCAATCAATTTATATGCATTTATGCTAATGTGAAATGGTAGGGTGATTGTGAGATGAAATGGAGAACCTACAGTTTAACGTGGGATCCGAACCACAGCGGAAGCCTGGCACTCCACACATTCACAAGTTGTGATTATTACACATCTTGTCAGAGGTGAAGGAAGGGTTTTGTAATCAGATAAGTCTGTGCCTGAACCGAGGATTGAACCTCGAACCACCAGCACAGAAGTCTGACACCTTACCCCTAGATCACCAGGTCACCGAGTATAAATCAAATTAAGTCAGTAAATGTCAATGTAATAAGCACTATTTTGGATGAAACAATTCCCCCCTCCCCCCACACTTTTATTGATTCCCAATAAAAATGTTTCTATAAAAATTTCTCAAACACCTGCCTCGGTGACGTAGTTGGCTAACGCGCTAGTTGTGTTGAGCTCGACTGCTGAGGATGGGAAGATCGAGGTTTGAATCTCAGTCGGGTGAACTTGGGGATGGTTTTCCCTAAATTGTTTTCCACTCTCCCTCCACGCAAATGCGGGCTCACTTCCTCTAATTAATCCTTCCCAATTCCTAATCCATTAGCGTAATTAGGTCTTAAAGTGTATAACCCGAACGGGTAGTAAGACGCGGTGCTAAATATTATTATTATTAATTTCTCAAACCAAGATAAAGAGCACTGTCATACTTGCATACAAACAAGTCTCCTCAACAACAACAAAAAAGCTGTGACCAGGATGCAAGAACTTCAAGCAATGTTATTCATATGGGTGAGCCAAAGTTGGTCATGTTTGAAACCAAAGTGATTGTCGCTAGTCTGTAGTTGTGTGGTTTGGTCACCCCCATCATTTTAACAAATGTACTGAAGGGCTGGTCACAAATATGGCCATTGAGAAGATTTTGTTTCCCCACAATGACATAATATGCTTCAATATTGGAAGAAAAAAAAACACTGTTTTAGTTAGCAGGGAAAATTTTCTTGATAATTAGTTCCTCTGTTTGGACTTAAGGTGTGGATTTAGGGGACGTGAGAAAAGGTGTTTTCGCATTTTTATATCAACACTTTTTTTTGTCAAAATAAATCAAATATTGCTTCAATACAAGCATAGAGTTTGATTTTCTTCACATGATTGGATAACATCAACATTTCATGAATATCTGTCAAGGATGTCCTAGAATTTAATGACAACTTTTTTTCTTCATTTAAAAAGTTTGTAATCTAATGCGTCTATGCTCATGACAGATTTGATATCATCATGTGAAGAAAATAAATTTTGCTATAAAAACTGCAAAAAATACTGGCCTCTTTCCTCACTTCCTTCATCCCCACCTTAAGTTCTGAAATGATGGTACTCTAGTTGGATAATACTATTTATAACATATTCTGTTTGAATAGTAATGAGTATTTTCCAAAATTTCGATGATTCCAGTGCTTGTTTAGTTAGTTAAAGTTCCAGTTATTGGTTCCAAATTTTATTTGATCACACTAACTAATCTGAATTTATTGGCTCTTTATCTTGTCTTTTTGTAATTTGGGTGGTTTCAAACTTCTCCAGCCGCCAGTAAACCCAAAACGTCAAATCGTGACATGTATAGTGACATTTACGATTAAAAGTAGCACTATTTTGATGTAAACAATATTCATATCATTCATTATATCTATGTTATTATTTAAAATTAAATCTTTTAGCATAAATAATATATAAATTTTATAATTGCATATTTTATTCCTATTTTAAATCCAGGCCATTTTCTTTTATTTTGCACTAGTGAATATTTGCATCACTTTAATTTCATTTCAGGGTCGAGATATGTCATACTTTACGCATGTGTATTCAATTTAGCTCCTCCAATTTTAATCACGTTCCTGATTTATAACTAACTCTGATTGGTGTATGGTAGGAACGCAAGACATGATGGATGATGCAGAGAAAGAGAAAGCAAGACGGTTCACTTATTGCTTAGTGTACCATCAGTGGCGTCAAATTAATTAAACGCTAGGTGTATTATCGATTGTGAAAATGTAAAATATTATAATCAATGGTGCTAAACAGGCTAGACGTATAATTGTCGAGCACTTGTAAAATATAAATTTAAACATTATAAAATATATCTCAAATAATGAACAGTTTGTCATTCGTGATATTTGTTATGTGTTTGACAAGAATAAAAAGTATGTGACAATAATCTGTGCATTTAGACAAAACAATCTTTAGAAAATACTTTCCCATTCAAATAATAATAAGGTATGGAAGTGAATAGCTTCAGATAACTGAGGATAGCTGGTGAGATATAGGCGAGTGAAATATTTTCATTATAGAATTAAGAAGCGTCAGTGGCCGCCCAACACATCGGTCACTCAATAAGCCATTTCACTAGAATCACTTCAGATGTTGCCCAACTCGAGGCATGAACCAACAACCCTAAGATGACGTGTTCTACTCCCCGAGATTAGAAGAGAAGCAGCGTCTTTTCAATATACTTTTTGAGAGTTTAAAAAAACTTAATATAACTAATAAATAGGGGCTAAAAATTTACTTTCAAAGAACCAAAAATTGTTATAGGTATTAAGGGAAGAATAGAAGTCTCATAGAACATACCAGTCCCTAGTTTTGAACGATGTTGCCAACTTGGTGAATTCGAAGTTAGCGGGTTGCATATTAACTTGACACACTTAAACACTAAGGACTATAGTGACCCCCAGGTTTGGGTCTGCGAGCTTGACTTGTGAGCTGAACTCTACATATTTCACCACACACATTCTCCCACCAGTACGAGCGGTCATCAAACTTTGCTCGAACATTTCATTGTCGACAGTGAGTTTGTAGAAGCAAATTGCAGCAGCAGTGAATTCTGCATGAACTGCAAGAGTGAATCCCAAGCCTCATCCCACTTTTCTTTATTATAATAATCTGCGCTGTGGACCTGTCACAGAGCTGGCAATTGATGATACTCATTTTAAAAACTTTGTCAACAACTCAGGGCTCATGAATGATTTAGATAGGGAAGCCAACAGAATTCCTGTGATTGACAAAATCACACTGTCTGCAATGTGGAGCTCAAGAATCTGGCTTGTATGAGCCAATAGCGAGCTAGCTGCAAGCTGAGTCTGGCACCCCAACCACATACCAGTTCGGGTAATTGGAAACCGAGCCAAGCCAGACTTTTACGGGGATGGGCCCCTTTATACACCAATGTATGAAATTAGGGAAGAAAATGAGTAGTTGACCTTGAAATACTTATATTGTAGAATTATTAATTAAAATACTTTACTTACAAGTACTGATATATTTACCAAATCAATGTCGAACCAGAGATAGGATGAACAAATCTAGCTAGTTGTGATTTTTTCCCTTCAATTCAACTGCTGTTCTCAACTTCATAGATTTGGATCAAGAAATATAAGCTGATTCTTGTTTGTATCGCCAAGAATAATACAATTCTGCTAGTGTTATAACTCTATAAGGAAAACCTCTTTTCGCTTTATGAGGTAATTGTATTATATTTGGAAGAAGGTACAGGAAAGGTGGATAGAAACATATAAAAGAGGGACAAACACAATATGGCCTTTACAATGAAAAGAACACAGTTCACACTTTACACTGCTGCCAATGGACAAAGAGGTAATGGATGTCTCTTAAAGAAAATTGATCGTCACCGCCCAATCCCCCGACCTAGGTTTCATTCTATCGGAACTCATCAGGGAGGAGTGTGAAACGCGCAACGCAACTTCCTAAAAGAGAAAACCAAAAAACAAAAAGAGGAGAAAAAGGAAAAAGGTAAAGAATGATAGGACACATAGATAGGAACATGTAAAAGGTATAACATAAAGGACAAACACAGGAAAAGGACATTTTCCTGTGTTTGTCCTTTATGTTATACCTTTTACATGTTCCTATCATTCTTTACCTTTTTCCTTTTTCTCCTCTTTTGTTTTTTTTGTTTTCTCTTTTAGGAAGTTGCGTTGCATGTTTCACACTCCTCCCTGATGAGTTCCAATAGAATGAAACCTAGGTCGGGGGATTGGACGGTGACAATCGATTTTCTTTAAGAGACATCCATTACCTCTTTGTCCATTGGCAGCAGTGTAAAGTGTGAAATGTGTTCTTCTTTTCATTGTATAGGCCATATTGTGTTCGTCCCCCTTTTATATGTTTCTATCCACCTTTCCTGTACCTTCTTCCAAATTCTGATAGTGTGTGAATTGCTGCACCATTCAAGCAAATTCTGTTCTCTATTTCAGTGGACATATTTGGATCAAACTTTACTAAGGAGCATAAGTGTTCTAATGCACCAACTGTTTGTTCAGGACGAGAGCTCAGTGCAGCAGCTGATTGATGCCTGCATCCAGGATGAGGACAAGCTGTATCTGTGCGTGTCATCACCGACAATCAAAGACAAGCCGGTGCAAATTCGACCCTGGCGTTTGTCTGATGCTGACTTTGTGCTGGATGCCTCCATGCCCCTGGACCCACGCAAGACCGTATTTGTGGGAGGAGTGCCGCGCCCCCTCAAGGCTGGTCAGTAACCACCACTTGGAATTTTAAAAGGAATATTACATTCCACATAGCCCACACATGAGGTGGTAGAACATTGAGGTGTAAAGTTAATCTAGCTTAATTGGTGTGTGTAATGTTAATTTATAGTCACATAGCTATATTAGCAAGAATCAAACAAACTAACACAACTTAGGACATTGACACCTAACAGTGAACACGCAACTTTAGTGCCAGAAAATGTTATTTATTTTAAAATATTAATCCTGGCATAAATACAACTATTTCAGACATCTTCCAGGCTCATGCAAAATTAAAATCAACCTTTTTAACCCCCTCTTCTGTTGAAACAAGATGTCAACCTAATGGTACAGGTTTGACATCTTTTTCTCGCTCTTCATAACTTTAAAAATAGACTATTGTGTACAGTTTAAGGTAGTTTTTTAATATTTCCTTTCGTAACGTACCATTCTTCTTACTAACTCGAAGCATATTGAAAATTTTAGTAGGGATCAAAGTGGCTTATCCATGGCCAAGTCTTAGGGCCAGTTTCATAGTCAAATTTAGTAGGCCTCAAGTGCGGCGCTACACTAAATACAAGATGACACCTACCTAAACTCGAATGGAATGGGCTGTTCTCGCATAGGAAACTGGTCCATTCCTTTCTGGTTTAGGTAGGTGTTGTCATGTATTTAGTGTAGCGCCGTACTTGAGGCGTACTAAATTTGACTATGAAACTGGCCCTTAAGTTCAGAATAGCTGTACTCTGTACAATGCCAAACTGTAATTCGCTATTTTAATATTATTTTCCCTTGGTGTTTTGAGATTTATCCTAGAACAACAACGTCAATTTTAATGCTAGGAGAATTGATGTTTGGAACTTTTTGAAGTTGGACTGGGATCTTTTGTTCTGCTAATAAATGTTAAAAAGCCAAGCTACAACTTCGGCAAGAAAACGAGGATTAATAGTTATTTCAGTAAAGTTGTGTGAAAGTATATTTAATGAATGTTAAAAATAAAGCCAGAGTCTGGTAGTGAACCAGAGACCAGCCACATTAAGACAACCTGAATGCTTCCATTTTTAGGTAGAATTCAAAATTGTCTAGGCCTATAGCTTAGCAAATGTTGACAAGGGTGTTGCAGCTTTGGTGACACTAACCCAAAATTCTATATTTTATCTAAATTTATCATAATTCTCTTTGTTGTGAGAACATAGCTGGACTACAACTTATTCTAATAACATTTTATGCATAGTGGCAGTTTTAATTCAAGTCAAACTTCTGACATTTTATTGCATTTAGGTAATATTTATATTGTTCCTCCTAAAATAACCAAATATTTAATAATAATCTCAAGATTTTTCTGATAAAACATAATATATTATTTTATTTAAAGCATGGTTATAAAATTACATTATAACTAGCAATGTTAGGATTTTTGGATGGGAAAGAAATATAAAGAAATTAAACAATCAAATTAGGCCTATATCACTTCTTTTACATTTCAATTATTGTGTACCACGCTTTATTTATGTTTTATTTGGTACTTGCATTTGGTGACACTATAGATATTTTTTCAATGTTTTCATTTTTTTATTATGTCTATTATTATTATTATTATTATTATTATTAGCACCGCGTCTTACTACCCGTCCGGGTTATACGCACTTACGCTAATGTGTAATGGTAGGCTGATTGTGAGATGAAATGGAGGACCTACAGTTTAACATGGAATCCGAACCACGGTGGAGGCCTGGCATTCCTCACATTCACAAGATGTCTTGTCAGAGGTGAAGGAAGGGTTTGGTAATCAGATAAATCTGTGCCAGTACCGAGGATTGAACCCCGGCCACCAGCATAGAAGTCTGACACCTTACCCCTAGACCGCCAGGTCACCTTTTATTATGTCAAAATTCTAAAATAAAATAGCTCAATACAATTTAATTATATTAGCAATATTAAGCACTGTTGAAGTAACAGGGGTATTTCAATGTGTCTAATATGGTCCCATAATTCCCTGACATCGCCCAGTAATCTCAGGATCAAAGCAAAGATAGTTCATATTTTAATCTACTGACTGAGCGCACTAACTACAGGGTGTTTGGTTCACTCTCAGCCCCTGAGTTTACCTTATAACTTTCAAACTAATGGACATAATTGGTCTATACGAAGTACTCGGGGGCCGAGAGCGAGTGAGACAATCTTCAATATAAATACAAGTTATTGAAAGTTACTAAGTGCTACTAATTTTTTTGTAATATTTTTAGGTAGTTACATAATTTCTTGGCTACTTTAAATTATATACACTTCAATTTGATCTTTTACTTTCCTTATTTATGATGGACAATATAAATCAGTTATTTATATATAAAGAAACAAGTGGTTCCTAGCTTGGGAAGTTTTAGGAGCAACCAAATAACCAATCAATGTCATTCAAAAATACATACTTTCACACCAAAACCAAAAGAACAATGGACTTAAAGACCAGCGAAACCATTTTAACCATATTAAAAAAAATGAAAAATTATTATTTTAAAATTAAAAAACTATTATACTGATCTCAATTTCACTGTTATCAAGTAAAGACTGCAGAAAACGGCACTTGGAAATGTTTTCTGGTTCAAGTGTAATCTTGTATCTGGTTTCCTGAGGTGATGATTAGGTGGGCTCTTAAGTAATCCCAATACATCTGATTATTAATTTATATGTGCACACGCATTCTACATTTCTAATTTGAGTGTGAATGTTAATATGCAGTGGAACTGGCTATGATCATGGACCGTCTATACGGAGGTGTGTGCTACGCCGGGATTGACACAGACCCTGAACTCAAGTACCCAAAGGGTGCTGGCCGAGTTGCGTTCAGCAACCAGCAGAGTTACATTGCTGCCATCAGCGCCCGCTTCGTGCAGCTGCAGCATGGTGACATTGACAAGAGGGTAACTATCTCCCCATGGGACAAGGGTCAACTACAAATGCTCACTTACTGGTTTTTTTTTCACATTTAAGTTTCCCATCTTTTCTCCAGGTAAAATATTAATATATTTCCTTGCGGTCCACTCTCTTTATCCCCCTTTTCTTAGAGTTAAGCATATAATTATGCTTTAGCGTTGATAACTTTTTACTAATATATTAAAAGAGTAGAACTCATGTATAGTAATATAATATAAGTGATAGGGAAGGAATCTAACCTGAAAGGATAGTCAGGTAGATAGAAACAAATAAACTTATCTAATCATTTCTTCAAACACACTTCACACTTTCATCTTCTGATATCACTTTCACAGATACTCATTGATTTCAATTTTCAGAAATATTCCTTTTTCATAGATAAATAAATGAATAAGCTTACAATATGAAAATGACTTCTAAGAATTTAAAATAATGTGTAGCTGTGAAATAGATAAGAAATTGGAAATGTTAAGAATGTTTGAATATATTAAGAGAAAAGTTTATTTGTTTTTATTAAGGCCTAACCCAATCATCCTTTCAGTTTTGATTTATTTATAAGTAATAAGGCAATTATTTATTTTGTAAACCTTATACTTTAGGGTGTTTCCATACAAACCCTGAGAGTGCCGCATCCATGACGCTGACACCTGCCTTTAGTTTTATTAATCTACACTAGATATTAAAATTTCTGCATTTTTGGAGCGGTGAAAACACAATGAAGGCGCTAAGGGCTGGTTGGCTTCATGAGGGGTGCACCAGGCCCCTGCCTCTGAAGGGTCTCCATTTTAGCCTGTGAAAGGTTTTAAGATTTAATCGAGTGAAAAAATAATATAAAGAAAACATATTTATTATTCTTTTTCTCCTGTAAATAGATTTCATAATATTTTTTACAAGACTGTATTTGATCTCATCTGTTACCAACCCATACTATATTAGGATTCAGGAAGATATGTGTTTCGATGTTATTTCAGTGTTGCCTCTTGTTACGCCGTGCAATGTTTCTCGCACTCTGACAAGTTGACAACGTTGAGCTATGAATGTAGGCATCACCTATATAACCTTGAAACACATAAATGGTGACTAGTATAACATCATAAAAGAGGGATATAGTGATATTTTCCCCAATACAATTGTAGCCCTTAGATTGTTCCTGACAATACCAGTAACAGTGGCATTTGCTGAAAGATCTTTTAGTAAGTTGAAACTTATAAAAAATTACCTTTGTTCAACAATCTCTCAAGAAAGACTAAATTCACTAGTAGTGTTGTCAATTGAATATGAAGAAGCTCGTGGATGAGATTTCCAAGAAATGTGTTTAAGAAGTGGGGTTCACAGAAAGCAATGCAACCTCAATTTTAAAAAAAGCTATGTTATATTGGTTATCAAATTTTAGCTACAATTAATATATGCATTTAATTTTATCCTTCTAGGTGTCTTTTAAGGGCCCCAAAATCAATAACTGCACCCGGGCTCACCCATATAGCAAGCCGGCCCTAAAGGTGCTATACAAGATATACACAGTGTTCTTAGGGCTGACTGCTCAGTTCAATGGTGTATGCTTCAATAAAATGGAGAAAACATTGTGTGTTGTTTGACTAATGCTGCATACACAACCAGTTGTGTTTGAAGTACCAGACACCTGGATAGCACCAACATTCTTACAAAGCTCGTGCTTTACATTGACTTATTCAAATGACGTTCACACAGCGTCAAGTCTGCTGCACTCTCAGTGTCCGTATAGAATAATCCTGAGTGCTGAGGAAGTGTAAAGAAGTGATCTACAAGACGTACTATGTGCCAATATTGACATAACCAGCAGAAACGTGGGTAATAAAGGAGCACGATGAAAACAGATTTCAAGCCTGTGAAATGAAAGTTCTGAAAAGTACTATAGGAGTAATGAGATATGAGAGGTTGAGAAGAACAGCTAGGGAGGAGCCAGTGCAGCACAGGGTAGAGAAGTCACGACCAAGGAGGTACATCCATGTGAAGAGAATGAAGATGTTGATTATTGAATTGGGCGGCGGGAGGCCAAGAGGAAGACCAAGGGCTGGGTGGTTGAAGAAAATGTAGAGTAGTATGGAGGAGAGAGGTGAAGTCTGGGTCATGGTGGAGGAGAAAGGATACATTGGAGAGGCTTATGTTCCAAACAGACCCGGCCATTGGCTGGAAACTGTTCATGATGATGATGATACTTAAGTTAGCCTAGTATACCATTTACAAACATCACCTGTTTGACCCTTGTTGAGCCCCACTTTGAGCTTGACTAATTGTACCATTTTACCATTTGACTAATTGTGTGTTGTGACAATTTTGGCTGAATTTGTTTTTTAGGTGGAGGTGAAACCATATGTTCTTGATGACCAGATGTGTGATGAGTGTCAAGGTCAGCGATGTGGTGGGAAGTTTGCACCCTTCTTCTGTGCCAATGTCACTTGCCTTCAGGTGAATATTACTTTTCGTGTCACTTTGTTATAATTGTTAATGAGGTATTCAAAGTGCCTAATTGGTTGTTAAATTTGGAGAAACTTTCAAAACACATACCTGGGAAATCTTGAGAAAGTCACCTGTGTTTGGTGAAAGATAGTGTCTAAATGTGTTTTTGTTTGTAAGTATGTTCTCAACAATTTATTCTTCAACATTACAAACAACTTTAATCCTGTAATGCCTTTTATAGTACAAACAAGCATCAAACCTTTTTTTTTATTGTAATTCTTTAAAAACAACACAGTTTTTAATAATATAATATTTAGCACCGCGTCTTAATACCTGTTCGGGTTATACGCTTTAAGTACTAATTACTCTAATGGATTAGGAATTGGGAAGGTTGAATTAGAGGAAGTGAACCCGCATTTTCGTGGAGTGAGAGTGGAAAACCATTTAGTAAAAACCACCCTCAGTTCAGCCGACCGAGATTCGAACCTTGATCTCCCCGTCCTCAGCAGTCGAGCTCAACACGACAAGCGCGTTAGCCAACTATGCCACCGAGGTGGGTAACACAGTTTTTACTTCATAAACATTTGCAACTAGTGAGTATCAAACAGACCATTTTATTTTGTATTCTATCTTTTGATAGGTTTGCTGTCTTGTCCAAATTGAGTCCTCCATCATGCTCTATGTGCAGCTTCATCTCTTGGTTTTAAAAATTTTTATCTTCTGTTAATTTATTTCTCATCAATTTAATTTCAAGAATCATAAAAACAAATTAAGGAAAACTCCTGCTTTAGTAAGAACAATGTAGAATAAACAGCTTAAAGCAATCATTATTGCCACACAAAAAATTGTTTGTACTTTCTAAATTGTTCTTTCTTGCAGTAGCGAGATCTAATTTAGTCTTTAATCTAATAAGCTAATATCCAGTGTTACCACTGCCAAAAACTTTAAACAAACAAGTGAATTGTTTCTTAAACATGACTTGACTCACTCTTGTCAGTCAAAAAATGATCACAAAAGTTTCCACAAACTAAACTGGATAAAAACCCTTTTTTTAAACGCTTGACTCTCAACGACATTTGAGAAAGATCGAGGAAAAGGCAGAGTGCTATCACTAAGATGGATACTTACATTGTGCAGACAGAGGTGTGAGAGCACCAAGCATTACAAAGCTGTTTACTCTACTGTTGCACATTATTTTGTGTCCTGAATATGGGATGATTTTAAAACCATTACCCCTGCTGAGTTTTATTAAGTTTTTAACAAATTTGTATTCTTTTAATCCTTGATCGACAAATAATTACAACTCTTTATTAATTTTGGTTTGAGTGAACCTCTGTTTTAGATATGCAGTGAGAAACAATGCAATTTTTAAAAATAAAATCTGTGAGAAAACTCACTAGCTAGCAAACTTGTGAGTCAGGATTTTGCAAATCTTGAAAACTGTATTCAATATCAAAACAGAGCTAATTTTGAAATTTTTCTATTATCATGCGAGACGGTGTGGTGATGTGTTGCTAGTGAGCGAATTTTTAATCCAACAATAGAAAATCGATGATATTCCAAAGGATTGTGCTGATGTGATATAAACACACCATTGTACAAGATATATAAACAAAAATAAACACTAGTACTGTCTTTAGCGCACCTTGTAAAACGATCTGTTTGGCTTTATTAGAAAACCATCTTCCATTTATTTTCAACAAGGTTTATTGTCTAAAAATTTGCACAGATTATAGAAAAATCATTTAAATGTCTCCCTCATTCAATATGCTCAACAACTTTATGGAAGAACTAAACATTTCAGTACTCTCAAATTCAGCCACAATATCTCACTTTAGCATGTCACCTAGTTAGATGTTGTCTTCAATGAGAACAATAATATTCACACAATAGTTCACATAAAACATACAAATCACTAACAATACCTACACTATCATGGTAGCCACCCTTATTACACTAAGAAGTCTCTTCCCTACAGCCTGGCCATTAGGGCCAAACACAATGTTCAGACATTCAATTTCTACGTAATTTAATAAAAAAAATTCCACCAATCCTTTAAGTTATTAACAAAGCTGTTAAATGGCATTTAATATCTTATTTGCCCACAATATTAAAATAAATTAAACTTACTGTACATAGTTACGAATTACTATAACATAAAATGTGTCTAAATCCTGTAAACACATTTTGGCTGTCACTAAACTTTTGTTAATATTGTTTTCCTGCAGTACTACTGCGAGCACTGCTGGGCCACCATCCACTCTCGCCCTGGCCGTGAGTTTCACAAGCCGCTGGTGAAGGAAGGTGCAGACCGACCTCGCGCAGTCCCGTTTCGCTGGTGTTAACGTCGGAGCGCTTTAGCTGAGAAAAGAATGGCCCTGGAGACAACAGCCTAAGAGGGACAACATCGTTGCAAGTTGTTGTCCTACCACAACCGTAGGCTAGCTGTTTTCATTGCTGTTTATATACACAATTATATATAGATCATAATTAAATAGTAATATATATATATATCTATCTATACATATATAATATGTAACCACACATTCTTGAAAGATCTTTTTTTTTAAAGAATTGATTCTTCAGAATATAGCCTGAGCAAGGGAATTATACGTTAGACAACTTTTATCTTTTGATCATTTGCCAATGAGCATGAGGCAAACAAAAAAACTCCTGTCGGGGCCACCATGGGTATGTAGTGGTTGTTGAGGTATAATTTCTTAGCATCTCTGCCAATACTTCGTACAGAATTTTTGTGAATTTTCAGGGTAATTATAAATATGCATTGATAGTTCAATCTACTTTTTTATCGAACGGACGTCGTGTGCGAGAGAAGCTTTGGAAGTTTCCCTGTCACCTTTGTATTTTTCCCTTGACCTTGTAATTTTCGTATCTTCTCGATGTAAATAGTTGTTGTAAAAAAAATATTGGTAGTTATTCACTCAATTAATTTGTTTCATAATAAGAAGTATATCTTCCATAGTTATATTTTGGGTCTCATTTTTGTACATAATGAATTTTGCCACCGACAAACCATCTCCTGATAAGAGAGTCATGTAAAGGTACTGCCCACCGGGCATTGGCCCTAGTTTAACTTTTTATACATTTCTTAGGTACATTTTTTGTGGTACCTAACTTTAACTATTAACTAATATATTTGTACGCTTAACCCAAGCATTGGCAGAGAATCTAGAGAAGAACTTGACTTTTTATAGCTTTGTTGTGCACACATGTTTTATAAACTGCATATGTTGTGGATCAACATAACTGTACTAAATAAATATGTAATATATAATTATATACTGTTATGTATGGGATTGCTACAGAAATTAATCACATTCTAACCACACTTACAATAAAGTAATTTCAAGGCCATTACATCACGGGAACTGACGCTCTACTTTTCTTGTCTGTATCTCAGCGACTGCACACTTGTGTTGTTTACAGCCCTCTAAAGTGGCCAACGTGACTTGTATTCTCAATTCATCTATACACTATAGTCCTTCCCCCACGGTTATTTATCTCTATTTTTTCTACACGCTTAAAATTATTCTATTTATTCCACATTTTACTAGTCATCATAACGGGGGTTTTGCCGCCTTGTCCTTTGTGAACTCAACAAGGGTAGCTCATGCATGTTTTCTCTAAGCTGCAATCAGAGTGCTTGATGTTATTGCTCCATGCAGGGCCTTCCTTGTTATACTGTTGGTTTTTCCACGAATGGGGATTGGTCCCGGTCTGGTTCTTGTTGAAACAGTGTGTCATCCCACGGGAATAGGGGTATAAGCACATGCTGTTCTCTATGAAGTTATTGATGCTTGCCTGTTTGACCTGGTCACCATGCCTTCTCTGTATACCCCTAAGGGTTTTTTTCACTATGCCCTGGGTCCACTTAGGCTGTTTGGCAGAATATTCCCGGATCCACAGAGTATCTTCTAGCTGGACATGTCTCTTAAGGTGATTGTTTCTTGATCTTTTTCACGTGTGATGTGTGTTTCGGACGGAGCATATCTAGAGTCGTTCGCAGTTTACGACCCGTAAGCTGCTCTGCTGAGGTCACTCCAGTGTTTTGATTAAAAAGAACACGAGCAACACATGTATTCCAATCTCCCTTAACATGTTTTTTAAAGCCATTTTACATAGTTTATACTGCCCGACAGCCTGTGCAATACTTTCAGAATGATATAATGGTGTTTTCACATGTACTACATTTTTCCTCAAGAATACACCAAACTCAGCAGACACCAACTGAGCACCATTGTCGCCTGTGTCTCGCACGTTCTTGATAAGAGAATCAGCTGTCATTGGAGCTCTGTGGTAGCTTCTATTCATGTGAATTATGCGTCCACTACCAGGAATAGCCTGTGTCCCTCCACCGGTCCAACAATATCAACATGAATTCTGGACCATGGTTTGCTAAGGATCAGCCTTGACTCGACCATGTTTCACCTATTGGCAGGTGTTGCAAACCCATACGGCTGCTTCTCTTTCCTATTCTATGTTTGGCCATTATATTGAGTTGCATGCCACATACTTTGTGTTTGCAATTCTCAGCATTTGCAGAGCTGCTGGTCTTAAGGATACTGGGATCCTTTGATCACACACCTTCTTTAAATGTTCAGCTCCTGACATAAATTCCAAAATGGTGTTAGGTCTGTACCAGGTTTACAATATGCCCACCCAATTTCAACTAGTATTTTAACTTTGCTCAATATAACATCATTTTCTGTTTTGTATGCCACTTGGGGTGTAATATTGCAAGGCCAGACAAGTACTATCTGCTTTATGAGACAAGGTGGATAAGGAAATTCAAAGGCTTGTTGATTTAGGGGTGTATGAGGTAGTGATATACTCCAGATGCGACACCATTAATTATATTTGAAAAATGAAGTGGGAATCTGTCTTTGTGTAGATTACAGGGCAGCACTGAACAAAGCCCGATACATACCCCCTGTCCAGATCTCCAGTTGTTCTCACACAGCCCAGTGACACTGTTAGCTGAAGTGGGGCGTGAGGGGCTATGTTCTTTCCATGCTGGTAATTAATATGTTATCATACTTTTTATTTATTCCCACATAGTTGACAGCACATACCAAAGAGGTCACTATGCCGGCACTGTCATCCACTGTTGCTGGACTGTTGGCTTCTCCCTTTGACCATTTAGTTCAGCTATATGTTGAAAGGGATCCGTAACTTTTGGAAAGTCTGTTTGAGTTAAACATAGACATGTTTTCCTCTATCTCGTCAGTCTAGCACTCTCCTGCTGTTCATCCAAGACCTTCTCCCCCTAGACACTCAGTCGAATCTAGTTCCTCATGATAGTGTTTGACAGACAATCACTTGTAAACATTGTGCGCGCCTGGATCCACAATGGGACAGTGCTGTTGGCTAGCTTCCACCTTCTTGTTCAGCCAATCAACTATGTGCATTCCGTCAAGGGCACCATCCTTGTCTTGTTTGTTGGCTAGCATGTGCTCAAGGCCTCTGATCTGGAACACCCCACACAAGTCATATATCACCACATCATATCCAACACAAGATAGTTTGACAGATGGGAATCCAACAGTTGATGTGACAAAATCCAAAGGCAAATAAGGTCATTTCAAGGCTGTTATGTTGCAAGAACTGACTCTCCAGTCTCTTTGTCCACATCTTGGCGGCTGCAACTTTGGTTCTCTATAGCGCTCTTTAGTGGCCGACACGACTTGTATTATCTATATACTACATATACATGGCATAGCTCTTTGTTGTTCATCGATAGTATTTGAAAATGCTAACTTATATTACCCATTTATAAATTTGTCTATAAATCCAATTATGGTGACGCTTAACGAGAAATAATTTCTGCCTTGCAGTTAATGATATCTTATCATAATGATCAAGCCAAAGGAACTGGTCATTTTACATCCAATCAACTTAAAGTTGTCTCCTTATTTTTGGTGATCTGTAAAAAATATATATAATAATAACACAAAATAGACCATACTTTAGGTGTCAACCAATAGGAAGTCGGATATAAACATTGTGTGTGTGCGTGTGTGTGTGTATACTGTCATTTTACGTATGGTGGGTTTATTCTTGGAATCACTACCTTCTTAAGAAAGACTGGTATAGTGTATTTGAAGTGGACCTACTAGAAAAAAATTGCGGCGTAGTAGAAAGTATACGCCTTTGTATCTTTGCTCATTATTTGCTGTATTTGACATGTGATAATGGTCTTAGATGTTGTCCGCTGTAAAGCGGTAACCTAGGCGTCATTTCGTGGGTGGCCATTTTGTGGGTCCCTCTACGGGACCAGCCCCTCACGTCTCTACGTGTCTTACCTCAGCCCTTACTCTCATGCGTTGGCTCATGTCTAGATGTTGTGGGCAATTCACACAAGCCCACTTTCTTGTAATCTGTGTGATAAAAACAAATATAATAATAATAAATGTAGGAACTTTGCACGAATGTAGTCTTTTTCAATAGATTTGTATTTTTGAGTGTTAAAGTTTTTTATACCGCTGTTGTTATCTTAGTTAAGGGCATGACGTAAATGTAAAGAAAAAAACATCTGAGTGGCCCGGCAGGTACATGTTTGACCCTGTTAGTTTTTTTTGTTGTTTTTTTGTCTATTTTTCATTCTTTAATAAACTCGCTAGATGTTTGGGTGTTCGGGAGGGGCGAGATGGCGGCATGAGGCATAGTCTCCATAGGAGGAACTGGTACCCTTGTCTTTAGTGAGTGTATATATGTGATGATGCCCGACCAAGGTCAAACCTTGCGTTTTTGTCTCTCCCGCCGCCATGCTCGTCATGTCTACAACATTGCCCGTGATCTCCCCATACCAAAGATGTAAAATTTCAATGTAAAGTTGCTACTTGATCCGAGGAGCCCACCATACCTCCTTTCGGGCCGATCGGAATTCTGTACGGATTACTTTCTTTTTTGATTTTTACATAGATGCGTTAAAATGTATAAATATAAATTGAAATGTTCTCCATAGCTGTTGTCTAATGTAGTGAAAACAATGCAAATTGCAAGCTGTTAAATATTATCTATATATAGTCAAGTACCAAAGTTTGGTGCACCTATTTCCATCATAGCCTTGGGTTATGGTCGTCATTCTAAGACCCTTTTTTCACCTGTCCATACAATGTTTCCATTTTGAAATCCCACATACTTTTCTGTATACTGTATTTTCTAAGTGGTATCACATGTGCACATGGGGTTTGCCTGGGTAGCGCTCTAGTCATTTGATGGGAGAATAGTGGGGCTTTGGTCTTGGCATAGAAACATTCTGGTTCCTACTTTGGGAAATAGGTATCTGTCATCGACTTAAATAATTACCATTTTGGTACAAATAATTCATTTTATATCGCATTGTGAATAGAAAATTTTTAACTTCCTCCCCCGACTTTTGTACTATTTATAAATGCTTTATAAACCAAGAGATTCTAATGATTTTTGCATGAAACGTATGTATCGACTTGCATCTCTTGGAGCTCCGTTAGCCATTGTAAAGTGTCAGTGAAGGAGTTGATTTTATTGTTTGGTGCCATCGATTGGGGTGTAGGAAGGTGTACAGAGTTTTAGTTTTTTAAAAAAACAGAGTTCCAGCAAGCGATATAAAACTTGCTTATAGTTTTAGATTTTTCAATATGACATTTTTAATACTGATTTCTAATGTTAGATAGATAAATGTGTTTTAAATATTTGTTCTATATTTAGCTATATATAAAAAAAGTAAAATATTCTTTGTTTTTTGTTGTTTTAACAGTTTAACAGTTTTTTATTTTCCTAAACTAGTTGTCATGCACTTTGTTTTACTAAGTTTGTTATGTTTTGTTAAATGTTTGATGTACATATAAATGAATTCTGCCTGTTGATAATATGATGGGCAGGCAGGCAACATGTGATTTTAGAGTTAGTTCAGCAATAGCTGGCAACTCCTTGGTGCTTAGCGGCAACTTGCTGGGCTTTCCCCGACAAAATATCGCTAGGGCCTAATATAATTAATGTATCTTTTCTACAAATAGAATACCACAATTTAAATATTTAACAAAAATACAGTTGATGTTATGTGATAGTTGTATTTAATACAAAATCTACACGTGATTATTTTGTAGCCTTGGGTAACTTATTTAACATTTAGCACTATATTTAACTTTTTTAATAAGACTTCGTAAAATTGTATAAAATATTCCAGTGTGATGATTCCATGTATTCTAACGTAATCGATTGGTAAATTTGATAGAAATGCCTCCTGGTTGGTGAAATACGCCATAGCAGCACAAACACCAAGACGTATTCAGGCAAGGTGCTGTGAAATGAATTCTTGTCACGGGAGGTAAACAAACTCCCATTGTTTATGCAAGCCTGAAAAATTAATCGTTTTTTAAAAAATAAAAATAAATTGTTTTAATTTGTACACTTGGGGCTTTTTACACTCAATTCAGGAAGCTTTTTTAAAAATGAAATATGTCTTAGTGATTAATTCCTGTTATTAGTTCTAGTATGTAATGAAATGGTTTTTGTGCTGTGTAACTGTTTGCATTGAAAATCTCCTGTGTTGGTCACTAATATCAAACACAACATGTCTTGTGCTATTCAGTTTAATGGACAGATGTCTAATGTTTTTGTATAGCAATACCTGTCTAACTTGTTCTGTAGAAACTGTGAAAGTGACGGTGTTGAACATTCTTCACTTCTCATCAACCACTTAGTAAGGTGTCCGTTCACAAGCAAACTTAGGTAATAAATCGTAATGCTTTAATTATTTTATAAATATTCAAATCTTTCTTTGGCCTTATCAAATGCTACTGTGAAAATGGAAAGAGTATAAAATGAGTTGGCTAATTACTAAAAAGGTGCTGTTCGACTGATAGAAAATGGGATTTATAAAAACAAATAATTAGGTATTAGAAACTTACATTAAAGTTATCTAAATTTATTAGATACATCTTTGTATAGTATGGCAATATTGAAAAAATATTAATATAAATAAATATATACATTCTTTTTAAATATTATTCAATTTATAGATTTTTATAGCTTTAATCCCATCTTCTTGCAGTTTTACCAAAATGTGTTGCATATCCTATGTACTCAATTCCAACAGCATTTCGTAACGATTCTGGATTGTAAATGTGAATATATATTTTCGTATCCCAGCCAAAAATAATTAAATTGAAACTTGTTATGAGTAACCACAAAATTCAAGTACATTAAGGAGCAGAACAAGGACATAGAATTAGAATGCCCAGTCATGTAACTAAATGTTCATTCTGTGTCCTGTAGATGTTTTATTCATTATTAACCATTACGGTGATTGTATTCATCCAAAACTATATGGTGCTTCATTTTAGATTATTAGAAATTTTATTTTTTTTATTTTTGTAATATTTAAGTATAAAAATTAGTTGTTAATTTGATACATCATTAATGATATTACATAGTAATGCTGGACGTCCCTCATTGACTGGTGCGTTTATAAAGACTTGTTTTTTAAGTTTCTTGTTACATTTAACATCTAGTTATAGCTAATGTGCAGTATTATTGTATACTGAATTTATTCATACATAATATTCAAATTGTCCCCTTTTTGGGTATACTTGGAAATTTTTGTATGGTTTGCAGTGTTTCTATCCTGCAGTGATTTTTTACTATTGACCCTCCATCCTCGACTTGCTAGTAATCTTTATGAATTAATTGCCTTAGTCCTGATGTCATGGGCACTGTCCATCCCCTGGGCGGGTCACATGGTTCGAGAGTGTTGAGGGAGATGTCGCGCATAGTCATAGGTTATCCTGGTTAGTCTCGATTGTGATAGATGTGATGATAACACTTTGTTTGACAGAGTGATAGCTTGATATTTTCCTACTTAGTCACGCTACCTAGTGCAATATTATTTTATAACTTGTGCGTTGTTTGATAGAGGTTAGAAGGGCGGGCAGGGTCTTATGCAATACAGATATGCTTTAATTTCAGAGATAGCGGTCACCTGATTGACCTACCGAGGGAATGCGGTGTAGGGAACTAAAAACTTTTGCCCCCGACATGAGGACACCACGGCAAGGGGATGGAAGAAAAAGTACCCCTCAAAAGTAGTGTAAAATTTGTTGAGTTGAAGCAGGGTTTGAGGCCCTTGTTCTCTTGACTCTAGTAATCACTCTACTATTCTAGTTCACTCTATTTTAGAAAGAAGCACTTCTTAGTATGGTAATATTGATAACGGGGTACTTTGTGTGCATTTCAACCACTACCTACTATTTTTATGAATTTTTGTACATTTTTCTAATTTTTGTACCGTGTGTCTTGGGTGTCGGGAAGTGGCTCCGTATTGCCTGCCTCGCCGCTTCCTGTAGCCCAACAATGCTTATTTGTACCAGGGGAGTTTTTCCTAGTTATATTTGTTGGATATCAAAACTTTTTATGTTTTATAAAATAATTATAAAAAAAAAATGTGAAACTGTGTTTATTTGATAAATATTGGTGTTAATTCTTCATGGCAAACAGAGTTTTCATACTGCATTCCCATCTTCCACGTTTTCTTCTTCCTAGAATCCTTACCTTTGTTTTTATTTACTATATAATCTTGTCTAATTGCTTCAGTTTCAGAAGCTATCTATGTGATAACCAGTCTGTTTCATTCACTACAGTGAATAAACAACATGTTTCTTGTATTGACTACTATTTTTCCTGATGTAATTTTTGGTAGTTTTAAATAAAGCAGGTCAATAAAAAATCTTCTTAAATTAGTCCATCAAACTTCTTTCTGCAGTTTTGAATTCATTTGATGACCAAGTACACTGGCAATCACACTTTCAGCAGCGCATTGTCTAAAAGTTAAAAAAAAAAAAAACTTTTTTTAAGCAGCGTATTGTCTAAAAGTAAAAAAAAAACACTTTTTTTGCCTACCTTTATTGAGATTAGCACTCTAAATGTAATTTCTAAGCAAATACACTCAAAATTTATAATGTCTCTAATTTTGTAGCTTTACCCAATTAATTTGTCGACCAGATGGGAGGCCGGAAGATGGAACAAATACTAATTGCCAATGTGCTAATTAAAATATGTATTTAGATTTTGATCTTTGTCCTTTAAGGAACACTATAAAAGTGGACTAAATCCTTTAACACATTAATCAATTTGTTTGACTTGGATTAAAAACAATTGAATCCGTCTTTAGTAATTAGTGACATATTTGTCTAGGCTACGACTGTCCAGACCTGTATTTAAGTGATTAAAAGAGTTTATCACAAGTATAAGGAGATTTTGGTTCGATTCTGGGTGGTGTTGATGAATATATTTACTATTTAACAACTCAAGCCAGGTGACAATTTTTTTTTGTAATTTTTAACTCTTAAATATAAATAAGACTTGTATTCAATTTGGTTAAGTCTTTTAACAGTAATATAAAACTAGAGATGCCTTCTCTCATTCGTATAAAGCACAGAGGCCAATTTACAAGCGATGTCTGGTTTTACCAGAACTAATCTGTACCAATAAAATGAAAGTTTGCTAAAAAATATTTGGTCCACTAATTACAAGTTAACACTATTTTGCTAGCTTTAATTGTATGTATATGTCATAGTACAAACCCAATTCTAGGACAAACTAGATTGTACTAGTCCGAATCAGTACATCCTGCCGCTTGTAGACTAAATCGGTATAGCCTGATATTTTCAGGAAATGCTAGTTTTCATCCTTCTTAACCCATACGATGAGTCAATCTTGGACATGTTTCATAGTGCACAGATTGTGCAACCTAACCTAAACCTGGTTTAAAATCGTTAATCCTGAAATTTTAGTGTAGCTCATAGGATAAATTAGTATATCCGAAATCAGGTTTGGATGGTAACGTGTGTGTCTATATATGTATATTAAAGCACAAGGTATATTTAAAAGTTTAATGGAATAGGAGTGAGGAGTGTGTTACATGTATTAGTATAGGAAGATGATAATGACACAGTACTAAATCACATGTGAAAAACCACTTCCAGATTCAAAGCTTGACCTTCCTGCCACGGAAAGAAAGTTATTGCTTAGGTACCTAAAAGGCAGACAATTTTAATTAGTGATTTCAGCACTTACCTCCCCTTTTTTTTTACTTTATCGGCATTACTTAAAATATCTAGGCGACGTTAGTCCTTGAACAAAAGGTTTATCTTTGATTTATCATAATTGTTTACATCTCTACACGCATTAAATGGGTCTGAATGATGGCATGACGTTTTTTAGCATTTGTTAAGTTGTTTAAATCACCAAAGCTATTTACATTTGTGTTCCATACACTTTTCTCAGCAGACATTAAAATAAACAGCCAACAGAACAGATTATTAACTCTAGAACATCCAAGGGTAAACATCATAATAAGTTGTATGGAAATTTCGATTCTTACTTCCCTTACTGAAATTATATTACGGAAGATCAGGTGTTGGTCTATCAGTTTCAGCAATCTCACTTTTAAAAGCAAAGTCTTGAAAACTTGAAAAAAAATTCACTAATAGTCTACTGACCACACAATTTTCGTTACCCACACACATATTGAAAATATAAATTTATATTAAATTAAAATAAATAATATGAAAAATAAAATATAAAACTAACAATTTAATAAAACAAAATATGACCCGTACGAGGCCCGCCAGTAAACACAACTAACGTATAACTGACACTGCACATGCTCCAACATTGAGAATGAGCACTAGGTGAATATTTACAGTTATTATTTCATTCAACGATAGCAAAAGGCATTTTAAAGTTTGTTTTTATTCTACCTCTAATCATTGTGTAGGGTACCTATATTACGCACACGCGGCTTAGCCTCTTTACCTTCTTTTCAACCCTCATGCCGTTTGAAGGCCATGGAGGCACGGTTGAGACGGTTTTGTAAGCTATCCTGGGCTTCGTGGAGAGGACAAGCCCCCACAGACACACTTAAAAAAATAAAAGAAGCTTTAATAAAGATGCTGCCAAAATATATTAATTTTGGATTTTTAAAATATTTAAGTTATTTTAAATTATTTAATAGAAGAAGAATTATTTCACTGAAAGTAGGTAAGCAATGCTTTCAATGCTTACACGGGCCAACCACCACTGCATTAAATATATTTTTGTAAAATAGTAATATTTCCTACAATCCTATAACCTAAATCATCATTTGAACGTAAAACGAATACACAAAATTTGTTATTCAAACAAATTTAATTAGGCTTTTAGCATACTTATTTAAATAAACTTATCGAAATTTCAATCTGATATGGTTTGTGAAAGCAATACACAAGCTAAGAGCCAACTTTAAATATATTGTAATATAGAAATGCTTCTTACAAACCTAGAACATAAATGATTGTTAGGATGTAAACTTACGACCTTTTCTTCAAACAAATGTAATTAAGTTTTAAGCTATCTTATTCCATTATAGTTATCAAACTTTAAATTTAATATAATCTCTGAAAACAATATAAAAGCTAAAAGCAAACTTTAAGTATATTTTCGTCTTGGAATAATGTAAGCAACATGGGTGATAACTACATATTTTAAAATACTAAAAATTGTATTTGTATTTGTACAATACTACCTCTGAAATTGAATTGTATATCCTTTAATTTTTCTTCATCCAAGTGTAGTATAATACTTCACTATGTTCCTGTCTGTGTGACGTCATCATTGCGTGTGATGTCGCAACACTCCCCTTCTATGTGGCAATGGGTTTTCCCTTATGACTGGCGCCAGTTTGGCGGCTCGACAAGACAAATTTAGAACGGAATAGATTGTGGCGTTTGCTAGGTCATTGACTCTGGAAACCCTCCCCTCTGCAATGGGTTATTTCCCGGTGATGTCGCAACCCCCTATGTGGTAATGGGCTTTTCCTGGTGATGTCACAACTATATAGCATTGACAGATCTCTAATTATGCACAATCAGGGGCCTCGGAATCCTCATTTAGGGGCCGATATCCTCCACTACAAAAGTCTACTAAAATTGGTTGTTTGGTATCGTCCATCGAGATGCGTGGATGCAGGTATCCGTCATTGATAAGAGGAGTAAGGTAGTAATGTTCCAGAGTTTACGTGGAGTGAAGGAGAGTAGAAAACCACCCCAGTTCCCTCAAGCGAGATTCAAACCCACGACCTCCCCCGCCATAACTATATGAGTGACACGCAACCTTTCTGGCAAAACTTGCGGTAAGGATGATTGAGAAAATGTTCCGGAGGGAGAAATACCTAAAGTGTACACGGTGGGGATTCAATTTTCGTCCCCGCCAGAATTAGATGATTAGATGAGCCTGACATTTAGACGGCGTGCACACCGGGATTCTAACCTCAATATCTTTAGCACGGTTAATGTTTGTCAGAACCGTCGTACTTCCCGCAACCCCACGATTTTCGAAGGGGCTTTGCTAGTTGACCAGATTTTTCTAGACCGGGTAGAATGTGTACCCGAATTTGCCTGGAGTGAGAAAATCAAACCTATATCACTCTGTCATTGGCCGTCTAGTGACGCCCTAGACCAAGCGACCATCAAAGCATGTATAAAATGCATTGTGATGGTAGATTGCTACCCAAGGACTTAGTCTTTTTTTTTTTTGCCAGTGATGGGGTTCAAATATGGTCGGATAAATTGATGGGTTTTTTTTTACAAATGGCTTCATTATCTGCCTTCATGCAAATGATGGCACACTTACCTTTTAAATTATTCATAATTAGCAATCCCACATGGCTTTGTCCGCGACCCAATGTGATATTGTGTTTAAATATAGCTTAATTTAAAAGCTGATTAAAAATCCGCTTTGAGGTGCATTCGGACCCCCTACCGTACACCTATGTTGAAAATTTCATATCTCTGCATGCCGTAGTTTTGGCTGGGCATCGCACAAAAACAAACACACAGACAAACAATCACTTCCTTTTATTATTATAGATTCCTGTTCCATTAATATAAAGAAAAGGATAGCCCAGACGGGCGGCCCGGCAAGCAAGAGAGAAAACAAGATCGAAAATCTTAATATAGAGATTTATTCCTACTGCACCCCAACGAGATTCACCCGAATCCTAGAGATGAATATGACAGCTGAGCACTGTCTTACCGAACTACAGTCCCATTTTCATAGGAACAACTAGAAAAGCCACTAGATCTAATTTCACGTATTCATACGTCAAGATAAGTCATCTGCAGCAACCTATTTTGATCTACTATTAGTACCTATAAAATATCACCGATATTGTAGTATTATTTTATAAATGTTGGCTTAAAAAATTTGTATTTTCTTAAAGTATCTTTGTATACAAATTGGAATCTGCATATAAACAGTTGTTTTTCCACAGCGTTTTTTTTTACTACCGGTTCGGGCTTTACTACACTTATTCCTCGTCCAGTTAATCTAGTTCGAGCTTGACGACTTGTAGCCCCGCGGCCATCAATGTATAAATATTAGTGGTACTTATTTAACTATGAGAGGGTGAAATCATAAACCAAAACCTTCCAAGTGCAGGTATGGGCTCAAACTACCTCCCTCAGTACACCTGGCCGAGATTCGAACCTCAATCTCCCCGTCATCAGCATTCTATAGCCTAATTCGAGAGTAGAGCGTTAGACCATGCAGCCACCGAAGCAGTGATTACCACTTTGTCCTCGAGTGTAGGTCAGTTTGCTATATATTATTCTTTTTATCACAGCATCTTACTAACCGTTCGGGTTATAATACGCTTAAGTACTATTTACGCTAATAGACTAGGGATTGGGAAGATTACACCCGCATTTGTGGGGGGAGGGAGAGTGTAAAAACCACCCCAGTTCACGAGACCGAGATTCGAACCTGGATCTACCCCGTCTTTGGTAGTCTAGCTCAACATGAATCTGTCACGTTAGTTAAATGCATCACTGAGGCCGGTATCTCGGTATCTATAACTCTGCACTCTTTTTAGAGAGCTAACAATCTTTACGAGGCTGGCTCTTTTCTATGTACACTTCAACCAAACCAAATATTACAACAAATTGAAAGAAGAAGCAGAACTGCGAGTCCAACCGGATTAGGAATTGGGAAGGTTGAATCCACATTTGCGTAGAGGGGGAATGGAAAACACCCCTAGTTTACCCGATCGAGATTCGAACCTCGAACTCCACAGTCCTCGACCGTCTGCCACTACATGAAACAGACGTGTCAAGTCAACTACTCCACCGAGATAAATTATTTTAGAAACAACCGTTTTATTAAATACAATTTTAAATATTATTTAATGTCCTGAACTACATTTTGACGAAATAATATATATAACTACATAGATTCATAAATAATAACAGGGCTGAGGAAGATATAAAATGTACATGCAATTGTATGAAAGCCAAGCGGGTAACCAGAAGCGATACGGTCGACATGAGAGTCCAACCGGCTTAAATATAATATTAAAAGATTGCAAGTAATAAATAACAAGTTTATTAAACATATCCCAAATTTTAACAACATGCATATATTTAGAAGAAATTTAAACTTGTTCCGCATAGATACAATAACAGCAATGACCTTGAATATGCGCAATTATAAACATCGATATTTCACAAAAGGAAATACAAATTTAAATGTTTTCATTTAAATATCGTAGAAATATTACGCAAAACAAAGTTAATTCAATGTCTATAAATACAAAACACAATGCATAGCATTACTAAATTTGAATATTACTATAAATAATATTATAGATAATTTCTCCCAAATAAAACATTACCGAATTAAATATGAAATATACTCCAAAAGTTAAGTAATTCAAAGTTAACTCAACTTTTATGAATACCAAGCATAACGCATAACATTACTAATTTCAAATATTCAGACATAATGTTATTCTTGAACTCTCCCAAGTAAATCCTTAACAACCTAATTGTGAAATACAATTCACAAGTTAAGCAGTTCAAAGTTAATTCAATGTTTATAGACATCAAGCATAACGCATAACATTACCACTTTTGACTATTCCGACATAATGTTATTAACGAACTCTCCCAAGTAAATCCTTACTAAATTAATTGTGAAATACAACTCACCAGTTAGGTAGTTTAAAGTTAATTTCATGTTCTAGAAAACGAAGAACAATACTAGATTTTATTACTTTATATAGGTATATAAAAAAATGTCCGAAAGAGAATTTTGAATAGTTACAAGTTTATCATTACGCCGAAAGTGAATTTCTCCTTACATTTTAAATAAGTCCTTGAAGCCTCGGCTTCGTCTTACTACTTCCACGCTTCCACGCCTAGTCCAAGAGTGCAGTGTGCAGTCTATTTTCATGAACGGTCTTTTATATGGTGCACAAAACTCGTTGAACAGGAGATACGGGATCAAAAGGGTGGGGATCAAAGACTTTAACACAAAGGGAGGGGGGATGTGCATGACAACAGAAACGTCTATTTTATTCTAGAAACGTCTGGCTTATACTGGCCCCTTCTACTCTTCTCATTGTCGTTGGGCGGCATTGAGCATGGT